>CABHPH010163245.1:0-53976 GCA_902168325.1 Peromyscus nudipes
AAAATCTCACGCACAAAAAAAATACTGATTGTATTAAATGTATTAAATACATTGTACTTACTTTGAATAACTTTATTTTAAAAATTCTTTCAAGTGTCTCTATGATAGTTCAATGATGACGTGTAGTTTAATTTTAGTTACAACATATGAAGAGGTTGACAGTCATTATTCTCAACTTCAACAGGGAAATGTCTGAAAACATGAAAAGACAATATTTTAATCTTCGTAGGACAACTTGTTGTTCCAAACTGCAGAAATCAGTAGAAACAACCACAATTTAGAGAGCAAAATCCTACAATTAGCGCCCAATTGCTTAAAGAAAAAAATCAAAACAAAACAAAAGTTCCACTGTCACGCCCCAGAAATGAAAGCACAGTAAATCACAATTGATTAAAAAAAATGGATTCTGTGTGGAAAATAATTCCTCTGGATATTCACAGAGAAATCTAAACAAAATTTGAGACAATTGGAGTTTGTATTGCTTATACTAAAGAATATTGAACACAGACCAACTATAGACAGTTACATATAAAATCTTGCATTTAATTCATAGGTCTGATAGGTGGTTCAGTGATTAAGACTACATACTGTTCTTGCTAACTGTTAACTTAACAGCATCCAAGTTGGTCAGTTCACAGCAGCTTGTAACCAAGATGACACTGACCTGGCTCTCTCTTCTGTCCTTTTGAAGCACCTGTAGCAGTACATTAGTTCTATCTTCACACACACACACACACACACACACACACACAGAGAGAGAGAGAGAGAGAGAGAGAGAGAGAGAGAGTCAAATAATATAATCAAATAAGGCAATGATTTAAAAATCATCAAACAATTAAAGACTAAGTGATTAGGATTACTGTGGAGAAAGGCAAACAATGTTAAATAGTACATGGGTAATACAAGCAGGAGGGAAATTTAAGCAATAATTTGTATTGAGGCTGAACAGGGTAACCCATTGCACCTTGTTTGGTCTATTTGGCTGTCATCTTCTTGAGCTCTGTTTTTTTTTTTTTTCTGAAGAGGAAATAGAACCAGTGGATCTGGGGAAGGGGACATCGAGGTTGGTTCTAGGTGGAGTGGAGGGAGGAGAAAATGTGATTGGAAAAAGTTTCTGCAGCAGAACCACGAATGTCTTTGAAGGGCACAGGAGCAGATTTTACAGAGCTGAAGAAAGAAATAGTGAACTTGAAGAAATTTCAAACAAAGGATTCTGTGCTAAAATGCAAACAGAAAAAAAAAAACAGAATTGAAATAAGACACCCAAGAATGTGGAAAATTGCAAAGATTATAATACTCCAAAACATAAAAAGATTCAGATTTGGAGGAAAACATAAAAGAAATAGAAAGATTTTTTTTAAAAAGTAACAGTAGAAAATTTTCTACAATTTATTTACATGCTACAATGAAACTATAAACCTAGAAGTGAAAAGTCTAAAGAAGTTAAGAAAAATATATGATATATGCCTTTCCCAAATATATATCTTGGTATATAATTTACTACAACTAAGTAAATAAATGAGTAACCAAATAAAGAAAATGTCTGATCTCAGAGAAAAAAATTCCAAGAGGGAAAAAAAAAAAACCAATGCAAAAAAAAAGGAAAAAAAAACAAGTAGAACAGAAATAGACTTACTCAAATGTAGCTAGCTATCTTTCCCATAACAGTGAAGGTAAATAAATGGATAGAACATAATCTTTCAAGACTACAGGGTGAGGAAATCAATGTGAGTTCAAGCTTAAAGACGGTATCTAGAAATCTATTGCATTGTTCATAAGAACTAAGCCATAACTGATAATTAAAATTACCAAACAATGAACTCATAACATTTTTTCAAACTTCTATTTATTTTTATTTTGTTTTTAAATTAGTATAAATTCAACAGGTTTCTTTATGGCATTTTCACACACACTTAGTTTTGGATGATCTTTCCCTCACAGACTACTCCTCTTCCTCATCTCCTTGCCTTATCTCCCTATGTGTTCCCTTCTGACCTCAGTATTCCTTATGTCAAGTTCATATTACATGTTTCGTGCTAGCCTCTCCACCATCTCCCTTAAAGCCCTTTTCCCCTTCCATGGACCACTTTCTAGTTTCATAAACTCTAACCCTACTCAACCACACACAGAAATGCATGCTAGGCTCTGTATCTGAGAGAGAGCATATAAATACTATTTATTTTTCTGAGCTTAAGTTACCTAGCCCAGTATAATAGGTACCATTTCCTTCCATTTTCCTGCAAATTTCATTTTTTTATGGCTGAAGAAAATTATGCTGTGTGTCTTGCAACATTTCCATTATCCATTAACTGGTTGACAAACATCTATGCTGATTTTGTTTTCTTGATATTATGAATAGAGTTACAATAAACATGAATATACAAGTATTTTGTGATAAGATATATCATCCCTTGGGTATGTGCTCAGCAGTAGTATTGCTGGTTCATACAATAGCTCTATTTTCAGTCTAAAGAAACCTCCTGTCTGTACCAGTTTACATTACTAACACTGAGAGTTTCTTTCCCTATATACTTGCCAGCATTAGTTGTAATTTTTCTTGAAGATAGCCATTCTGATTGGAGTGAGTAGTTTTAATTCACATGTCCTTGGAAAAGAGGTTTTTGATTTCTTGATTGACTTTTTTTAAAGTATTTTTTTCATCTTACATACCAAACCCAGTTCCCCCTTTCTCTCCTTCTCCAGCTTCTCCTACCTCTTCCAAACACTGACCACTCCTCAGAGAAGGTAAGGCGTCCCTTGGGGAGTCATCAAAGTCTGCCATACTAAATTGAGGCAGGACCAAGCCCTTTCCCTGTGTCAAGGCTGAGCAAGGCATGTGTTCCAAAATGCCATTTCATACATCCAAGATAAGCCCTGGCCCCTCTGCCAAGGGCTCCCCAAACAGATATAGCCACATAACTGTCACTCACACTCAGTGGGCCTAGTTTGGTCCCATGCATGTTCTCCAGCTGACAGGCCAGTGTCCATGAGCTCCCATTAGCTTGGGTAAGCTGTCTCTGTGATTTACCCCAAACATGATCTTGACCTCATTTGCTCCTGTGATCCCTCCTCTCTTCAAATGAAGTCTAGGAGCTTATCCCAGTGCTTGGTTGTGGATCACTGCATCTGCTTCCATCAGTTGCTGGATGTAGGTTCTACAATGACAATTAAGGTTATCACTAATGTGATTATAGGGGAAGGTAACTTCAGGCACCCTCTCCATTATTACTAGGAGTCGTGGTACCATCCTTGTGGATTCCTGGGGATTTCCCTAGCATCAGGCTTCTCCTTAACCCCCTAATGGTTCCTTCTACCAAGATATTTCTTTCATTGCTCTCCCTCTCCATCCCTTGGCTTCTACCTCACCTCCCAGTTTACCCAGGAGACCTTAACTATTTTCCCTTCCTTGGCCTCTCCATGTGTGTCCCTCTTAGGGTTATCCTTTTACCTAGCTTCTCTGGAATTGTAGACTGGTTATCCTTTGCTTTGTGTCTAATATCCATTTAGAGTGAGTACATACCATGATATTTGTCTTTCTGGGTCTAGGTTACCTCACTCAGGGTGATTCTTTCTAGTTCCATCCATTTGCCTACAAATTTCATGTTGTCATTGTTTTTCCCTGCTGAATAATACTCCACTGTGTAAATGTACCACATTTTCCTTATACATTCTTCAGTTGAGGAGAATCTAGGTTGTTTCCAGGTTCTGGCTATTATGAATAATGCTGCTATTAACATGATTGAGCAAGTGACCTTGTAATATGATTGAGCATCTTTTGGGTATATGCCCAAAAGTGGTACTGCTGGGTCTTAAGGTAGGTTGATTCCCATTTTTTTTTATAAAATTGCCATACTGATTTTCAGAGTGGTTGTATAAGCTTGCACTCCCACCAGCAGTGGAAGAATGTTCACCTTACTCCACATCCTCTCCAGCATAAGCTGTCATAGGTGGTTTTGATATTAGCCATGCTGACAGGTGTAAGATGGTATCTGAGTTTTTTCTGGATTTGCATTTCTCTGATGGCTAAGGATGTTGAACAATTCCTTAAATGTCTTTTGGCCATTTGAGAATCTTCTGTTGAGAGTACTGTTTAGCTCTGTATCCCATTTTTAATTGGATTATTTGGAATTTGATGTCTACTTTCTTGTATTCTTTATATATTTAGAGGTCAACTGTCTGTTAGCTCTTTTCCTGTGGGAGCCCATTTTCAGGTTCCTCGTGGCTTTACCCAGCAGGTCCAAATAGAGAGGATGATTAGGACCATGGGCCTAAGTGCAGGTGTCTGAGATGGTCTGCACTTGGCTGTGCTGGGGGGAGGTCTTTTGCTCCACCCCTTGGCATCTCTATAAATACTCTGGGACAGAGACAGTTGGGGGCCATTGGAAGAGGTTCCAGGCCCTCTCGAGGCTATCCTTTATTTCCTATCTGTTTATCTCCACAATCTCAATCCTTCTATCTAATATTTCCTGCTGCTCACACTCAAGAAAACTCTGGGGAGCTATGAGGTTGGTGGTTAGATGCCTCGAATTTTCCCATTCTTTAGGCTGCCATTTTGTCTTATTGACCATGTGCTCTGCCTTACAGAAGCTTTTCATTTTCAGGAGGTCCATTTATTAATTGTTGCTCTTAGGTTCTGTGCTACTGGTATTATATTTAGAAAGTGGTCACCTGTGCCAATGTGTTCCAGGATACTTCCTACTTTCTCTTCTATTAGGTTCAGTGTAACTGGATTTATGTTGAGGTCTTTGATCTATTTGAACTTGAGTTTTCTGCATGGGGATAGATATGGGCCTATTTGTATTCTTCTAAATGTCAACAGCCAGTTATGCTAGCACCATTTGTTGAAGATGCTTTCTTTATTCCATTGTATAATTTTAGCTTCTTTGTCAAAATTCAGGTGTTCATAGTTGTTTGGATTAATGTCAGGGTCTTTGATTCTATTCCATTGATGTACGTGTCTATTTTTATGCCAATATGAAACTGTTTTTTATTACTATAGCTCTATAGTAGAGGTTGAAGTCAGGGATGGTGATACCTCTGGAAGTTACTTTACTGTACAGAATTGTTTTGGCTATCCTGGTTTTTTTTTTTTTTTTGTTTTCCCATATGAATTTGAGTATTGTTCTTTCAATGTCTGTGAAGAATTTTGTTGGGGTTTGCATTGAATCTGTAGATTACTTTTTGGAAGATTACCATTTTTACTATGTTCATCCTACCTATCCAAGAGCATGGGAGATCTTTCCATTTTCTGATATCTTCTTCAATTTCTTTCTTTAAAGTCTTAAAGTTCTTGTCATACAGGTATTTCACTTGTTTGGTTAGAGTTACCCCAAGATATTTTATGTTGTTTGTGGCTATTATAAACGGTGATGTAGCTGAAAGTTTTCCTGTGTCCTGCCCAGTCATCAGCCCCTCAGACCCAAGTAAACACACAGAAGCTTATATTAATTAAAACTGCTCAGCCATTAGCTCAGGCCTACCACCTACTAGCTCTTACACTTAAACTAACCCATTTCTGTTAATCTATATGTTGCCAAGTGTTCCATTGCTTTACCTGTATGCCATTACATACTGTTCCCTGGATGGTGGGCTGGTGTCTCCTGACTCAGCCTTCCTCTTCCCAGAATTCTCCTTGTTTGCTTATTCTGCCTATACTTCCTGCCTGGCTACTGTCCAATCAGCATTTTATTAAACCAGTGTACAAAGCATTATCCCACAGCAGGGTGATGTTTCTCTGATTTCTTTCTCAGGCCATTTATCATTTGGATATAGAAGGTTACCTGATTTTCTACACATCCTGGTCCCCCAGGGGCTGGTTGGACTCTCCTCTCACACCACCCCTTTTCTTTCCATCATTCTCTTAGTTTAACTGTCTTGGCTATAATTCCTACCTGACTACCAGCTAATCAGCCTTTTATTTAACCAATCCTGTGACAAACCTTCACAGTATGCAAAAGGGTTATTCCACAGCATCGAGACTCTCTTCTGAAGAAAGGAAGGAGATTTCACAAATTCAAAAAGATCATTGTATAGAAATGGAAAATGAAAGCAAAAAAAGACTAAACAGAAATTATGTTAATGCAGATATACCTCAACAGCACAGCTTTCAGTCTGGGAAGAGTGACCTGGAAGATAAACCAGATTGTTTATGTCAAAAAATGATATGAGTTCAACCTGGAGGTCAAGCCCTCAGACTTCAGATGCTCCAAAACTAGGTGCGAGTTTTGTTGACACAGTCATTACCCTGGTGAAC
Organism: Peromyscus nudipes; assembly: GCA_902168325.1. NCBI lineage: Eukaryota > Metazoa > Chordata > Mammalia > Rodentia > Cricetidae > Peromyscus > Peromyscus nudipes. The sequence goes on from CABHPH010163245.1 coordinate 6,254, forward strand.
AGGTCAGCAGTAAAGAGGAACGCCATCATGTCACTTTATCTGAATGCTGGGGTGTGGAGACTTCTTTACAGACACCTTATTGTTTGAAACTGACATACCATGGGTTCTGGGCCCAGGGAACAAACAAGATATGGAGCCAAAATGCAAGATCCTCCATCACTGAAGCCAGGCAGCCTTGAGAGGCAGTTTTAGAGAACTGACAACCTGAAAGCTTCAAGTACAAGGGAAATGGCATTCTTACTGTTGGTTGCCAGGAGCCAATCTCATCAACTAAGTACAACCAAGGAGTGTTATTTTCCTGAGTCAGAGTTCACAGTGTGGATACATGGTGGTGCCATCTTTTCCCAGCACTATAGAATCTGAAATCTTTAGTTTCAGTGGTAAATTTGACATCAATAGCAGCATCCTGCCAGCGGGATAAAAGCTTAGGAGGTCTTAAAATTATGAAAAATTATCTTCTGCATGTACATATTTCAATGCTGTGATTGCTTCTTACACAGTTGAGGAATCCTACCACCCATGGTTTTATAACATCAGTCTCCACAGGACTCCAGGCTGGGAAGTTTTAATAGGTACTAGAGAGTCTGCCGAGCCCAGAGATCTCATAGCTAAACATAGGCAGTGGAGGCCACTGATACACAAAGAAGTAAAGCTACCTGAGAGAAAAAGTGCTGACATACATTGGATATCAATTTAGTACAGGTTCAATATAAATATAAACTAAAGGAATAACAAAAGTCTACAAGTTGAACTGATCACTGACCCACACATATAATGGGGAGTCTACATTATTTATAGATACAGCAAGGAGATAAATTCACATTCTCTCTCTCTCTCTCTCTCTCTCTCTCTCTCTCTCTCTCTGTCTCTTTCTCTTGATTTTCTTGCTGGGTGGGCTGCATACATATAGTAGAACAAAGGTATCTGCTAAAGGTAGCAAAGCTGGACGGTTGAGCTGACTAAGCCCTTTGAAAATGAAGCATTGGATATTAGACATAGAACTGCAGGATTTGTGTTTACCCTTATTGTATTTGACCAATCTTTTCTTCCTATGCCTTAATTTCTCTCTTTTGGTATTGGAATGTATATCCTGTGACACTGCGTGTGTTATAGAAGTATTTGTTATTTTTTTTCAATTTTATTTCACAATGTAGTCATAGTTAAGACATGGCCCCAAGTCTCATAATATTGAATTATGGATTTTGAACAATAGAGAAATTAGTAAAAGAGTATGGAGTAATTTGATATTCAAGTTGAACTTAATATGGCTTTCATCATGAGATAATCATGAGCCTTTTGGGGTCATGCATAGAAATAGGAAGGTAACATATTTGAACATTTACTGACAGTGATGCTGTTTCAGAGGGCAATGGAACTTTTAAAAAGAAGATCATTACTGAAGGAACTATACTACTAAGGCTAGCTTTGACATTTTAGAGCCTCATGGCTCTTACACGCACAATATCTTATTCTTTCTCTCTCTCTCTCAACTCAGGCTTCATTTCCACAATGGATTTCTTAAATTTTCTCTAAAGTTCTGTCTTCCATCAAAATGTAGCTATCAATATGTTTTGTTTTCATTCCTTTCAACCTCATGACTTAAACTCAAAGACAGATAATGATGAGGAGGGCTATATTATAAAAGTTGACTGGAATCTATATCCTAAAGAGTACAAAGAGCCAGGCGGTGGTGGCGCACGCCTTCCTTTAATCCCAGCACTCGGGAGGCAGAGGCAGGCGGATCTCTGTGAGTTCAAGGCCAGCCTGGGCTACCAAGTGAGCTCCAGGAAAGGCGCAAAGCTACACAGAGAAACCCTGTCTCGAAAAACCAAAAAAAAAAAAAGAGTACAAAGAGATCCCATGCCTTTATTAGAATCACATGAACAGGTCAATATGTCCTAGGCCTAGAAGATTTGTATAGCTAGATTAAATCTGTATTAGGTTTTGCCTTAAATTCTAATGATTTGCTAACATTATAGTAACCACGCATCTCATGAGGCTTTATTCTTTTGTTGCCAATCTCAGTCATAACAATCTTCTGTATGATTAATTGTGTGACTTTGTATTTTGAGTAATAACATATTTTCTTATAGATTTTCCTCAAGTAAGATTTTCTAAATTTGGATCTCTTATCTCTCTCTTACACTAGACAGACAGAAATTCTTCATCCCTGTCTAGGTAGGTTATACATTCCTGTTCAGCACTGAATAAATTATACAGGACAGATCTTCAGTATTCTTCCACGCTTAATGTAAGGGATCAGAGTAGGTGGGGAGTATTAAAGCATGGCAGAGGAAGAGGGAAATGTATGGGATGTAAGACAGTAACAGAACCCCTCACTCTGGATCTGGTTGAATCTTTCACAAGGTGAGAAACAAAACGCCAGGAAAATTAACCTACATTATAAAAGTTGTTGATATAGACATAATATTCCTTTTCTGTAAATATTTTATGTTAAAATGAAGGGTGTTGATGGCAGAGTGCAGTGTTCTCTATTTCTTGCATCCAAATTTTGCTTTTCAACTTCATGGGTTTAACATATTTAATGCATATCCCAAGCAACAGGCATTAAGCTATGCATTGTGGTGAAAAGTGAAACTAAATTATTGCAAGAGTATAAATAGTAACTTCATTGTATGTTTCAAAAAGCCAAAATAAAGAAATTTGATGGTTTCTCTGTAAAGAAATAGAATAATATTTTTTGGGGCTAAAATATTTTTGTTTGCAGATGACATGATTTTACACATAAAAGATCTAAAACCTAAATCAGACAACTTCTTTATTTTTTATTTTTTATGAGGAATGTTTTTCATTCATTTTACACACCAGTCAAAGACCCCCCTCTTCCCTCATCCTGCTCCCACAATCTCCCCCCAACGCACCCCCCACTCCTCCCTACAAGAAGGCAAGGCCTCCCATGGGGAGGCACATCCAGTAGAGGCAAGTCCAAACACCTCCCCCTGCCTCAAGGCTGCAAGAGGTGTCCCATCATAAGTAGTAGGCTCCACAAACCCCCCTCATGCACTAGGGATGGATTCCGATTCTACTGCCAGGGAGCCCCTTAGCAGATCAAGCTATAGAATTGTCTTGCCATGCAGAGGGTCTAGTCTAGTCCCATGCAGGCTCCACAGCCATTGATCCAACTTTAGTTGGAACAATATTTTAAATATTAAAATTATTTTCAATGTATAACATAAGATATATAAGTAAATGTGGCTAAAAGAAAAATTGTATTTAATAACAAGGAAAGGAAGAAGAGAGTCAAGTCCATAAGGAACCAAAGCCCTCTATTCAACTGCATCCAGGTCAGTGAAAAGCCTAAAACCACTCGATATACAATCAGAATTTAACATAAAAATATGTAATTATAAAGTCATTGTGTTTTTAAAATCCTGTGGACAGAGCCTGTAGAGTAATTTCAGAACACAGCAGAAATCAATTTCAGAGAGTGTGCAGTGTGCACAAATGGTAAAGCAATAAATATGAATGCTAGAATTGAAGCCAAACAACATAATGAATAGAATAGAGGACAAAAAAAAATCAGCCATTGTGCAAAACTTTCCAACTGTTGCTTTCAAAAGCTCTACCTGGTTGAGGTCTGTGGATGCCATATCAAAAAGAATGCTACATTCTCCTAGGTCATTGTGAGTGTCAAATGAATATAGCTCAGACCAAGTCCCTAATAGAAGCTCCGGACTGCCAGTATTATTAAGGTGGAATCCATATCTGTTTGTCTGTCTCACTGTCTGTCTACCCACTCATCCATCCCAGGTTGAAAACCCTGAGTTCTGTAGATTATAAGAGTAAGGAAACATATCTTATATTGGCAAACCAAATTACACATTTAATATTTAAGCTTATCATACTTCCAAAAAATTTTGAAAGAACTTTCATTCTCTAATGCAGAGAGTAATTATCTTTTTGTACTATATCTACAAACGGTCTGGATACTTGCATGTGAAAGTTCTTTTCTGGCTGTCATTACATCAACCTTTAGTTAAGAAGTGGGCAGAAGCAGACCCAAAACAAGATCACTCTTTTAAAGTCATAAAAAAGAAGTCAATCCCACTGGTTCCAAATGCTTTCTGAGTTCGATAGGGGTAAAATTAATAGAGATGAATAAAAAATTGTCCACAATCTGAAATTCCAAAATAAAAAAGTCAAACACCCACAAAAGTCAAAGATGAACACTGCCATTAACCCCCAGCATCCTGAGTTTAGCTGCACTACAGCAGTAGACACTAAATGCTCCAATCACTTTCCAGCACTCCAGTCCCAAATGAACAAACATATATTATATAAAAACTAAAACACAGAACTCTAGCTAATAGACAGCTGAAAACTTTGTACTTCTTCTTACTTTTACACTTCAAAACACCTGACTGAATGCTAATATTGAGCACACAAAGCCTTCTCTGGATATTCATGTGTGTGTGAGGGGGGAGCATTTTTATGACCCCTGTGAACAGCAAAATCCAAGGAAGTTCAAGTCCTGTAGTTAAGCTGATATAGTGTTTCGCATAATTAAAATGTCTTTTGGTACACAGGTATTTATATTTGTATGCATTCTATGCATGTTTGTTCATATGCATGTGCATATATATTCATAAGTGTATGCATTTGTGTGGAAGGCTAGAGATTAACCTCTCATGTTTTTCTCAGTAGTTCTCCAACTTATATTTGGAGACAAGACTCTCACTGTACCAGGAGCTTACAGAATAGATTAGCTAGACATCATGTTCCAATGATCCACCTGTCTCCAATGGTGGGGAGAAATGGGGGACAAAGAGTTTACTGCTGCTTGTTCAGAGAAGAATTGCCTGGACCATCGTGTTACAAGAAAGTATTGGCAAAGGTCAGTTTGGAAAAGTTTGGCAAGACAAATGGTGGGGAGAAATTGCTGTGGAGATTTTCTCTTCTAGGGAAGAATGTTCATGGTTCCAAGAGACAGACATTTATCAGACTGTGATTGCTCCAAACCACACCAAAAAAAAATGTGCAGGGAACCATGACCACACCTAACAGCAACTTTGAAATCTCCAAAAAAGTGATGGGATCCCACAATAATGATTCCACATGGACTATGATAAAGCCATTAAGCTGGTTAACTCCATGGAAAGATCGACTCTGGACTGCAAAGTACTCAGGACAATTTTGAGGTGGCTAGCTGAGATGATTCAGCCTGACAGACTACTTGAACAAGGACTTGAAACAAGCCCTGCACTTTCTCATTTTGCAGCAACTGGACAAATGATACCGGACTTGACAATTAACCCAAAAATTTTCAAGATTCCTTAAAGATGTCTTCAACCCTAGAAAGTGGGAAGTAATTTTAAGAAAAAGACACCCACATTCCCAAGAAGTGGGGTGGGTAGTTTTTGATCGTTTAATGAGTTATGGATATTGTCATTGTTTACAATGGTTGGTTACAAGTTGTTGTTCATCTACAGATGAACACTACACACAGTGTTTGATGTCAGTGCTAGGTTTCTAAATACAGGTTTTCATGCTTTCACAGCAAGGACTATACTGCTGGAGTCAATTCTCCAGTCTTATTCTCCGTATTTAAAAACATCTTTAGGAGCTTTATAGTAATTGGTGCCATGTAAATACTATGTAAGTACATGCTATATTTTTGAAAATGGTTACAATAAAAGTTGTTTCAATGTTAAATATGGATGAAATTATAAACTGTATTTTCAACTCCCCTCTAGTTAAATCCACGGATTTAGTGCAGATACAAAGACAATTCATATTATAAAATAACAAGGATTCAAAACAAGTTAATATGTTTTCATTCTCTAACAATACTGTTAGGAAGCTGAAGACAATTGAGTAACTATGACAAAGGAATAGCGTATTGAATGCTGCATTTGGAAACATGACATTTTATGTTAAAAATAATTCCCTCTTCTGCAAGATTTAAAATATACAAGTGTCTGTGCTTACAAGCCCTAGAAAAGATATAATTAAGAGAGTATTTGTTTTCAAAGGAAGCTCCATGATATGTAAAAAATAGTGGGGCCTTTCAATTATTGGTAAACTGTACATTATTTTCTCTGAAGTACAGAAACTTTAAAGATTCTTTTTTGGGATTATATTTTTGTATTAGTTATCTAATTTGAAAATATAATTAAGATAATAACTCATTGTAGTTCTATGGTCATCATCAAGAATAAAAAAGACTTGAGTTCTTTATATATTTTGAAAATCAGCTCCCTGTTACATGTGGGGATCTTTTCCTATTCTGGTGGCTGCCAGTTTGTTCTGCTTATGGTCCTTTGACTTATAAATGTTTTTCAGTGCCACGAGGTCCCATTTACTAACTATTGATCCCAGTTCTGAGCTATTGGTGTTTTGTACAGGAAGTTGTCTCCTGTGACAGTGTACTAAAGGCTATTTTCCACTTTCTCTTCTCTCAAGTTCACTGTAACTAGATTTAAGTTGAGATTTTTTTATGCACTTGAACTTGAGTTTTGCACATGGTGATAGGTATGATTTGACTTGTATTCTTCTGCATGCCAATATTCAGTTATACCAGCACCATTTGTTGAAGATGCTTTCTTATTTCCATTGTATAATTTTGTCTGTTTTGTTAAAAATGAGGTGTCCATAGGTGTGTGGATTTGCATCTGTGTCTTCAATTTGATTCCATTGATCCACCTGTCTGCATTATGCTAGAACCATACAGTTTTTGATGCTATCGCCCTGTAGAAGAGCTTGAAATTCGGGATGGTGATACCTCCAGAATTTCTTTTATTTTACAGGATTGTTTTAGCTATTCTAGATTTTTTGTTTTTCCATATGAAGTTGAGTATTGTTCCTTTAAGGTCTGTAAACAATTGTGTTGGGATTTTAATGGGAATGGCATTGAATCTTTAGATGTCTTTTGATAAGATGGCTATATTTGAGAAACTAGACATAAAAAACACACATAATCCAATTAAAAAATGGAATACAGTTCCATACAGATAATTGGCAACAGAAGAATCTCAAGTGGAGAAGAAACACCCAAAGACATGTTCAGCATCCTTAGCCATCAGATAAATGCAAATCAAAATGACTTTGTGATTCCACCTTACACTGTAATTGGACTTTCCTTTGGGCCACCAACCCACTCCCTGCCCCCCGAAAAAAAAAAAGAAAAAAGACACGGAGACTTTTTTTATTAAGAAAGCTTTGTCTTAGCTTAGGCCTTTTCCAAACTAGCTCTTATAACTTAAATTAATTTTCTTTCATTAATCTATATTCTGCCATGTGGCTCAGTTACCTTTCCTCTGTGTCACATGTCAGACTTCTTAAGTGTCTTGTTGGCATCTCTTGTGCACCTAAATTTATCCCAAGTTTTTCTCTCTGCTTGGAAGTCCTACCTAGTCTCTCATGACTAGCTATTGGTCATTTGCATCTTTCTTAAACCAATCACAGCTACACATCTTCACACGGTATAAACAAATATTCCACAGCATTTATTCCTTTTTGTCAAAATTAAAAAGAAAGGTTTTAACTCTAACACATTAAAACTATGTACAATATGGATAATTATCAGGTAAGAATTACATTTAGAATGCCCAGCCCATTTCTATTTGGTAATTTTGTAGAATAGATTCTATTATCTATCCTATCTTGGTGAGTCCAAATTTTTATACCTAAAACACTTTCTATCATTACTTGTATTACCAAACTGTCTTTTTAAACCTTAAAACATTTTCTTAGATAAATAACTTAATTTTTTATGTCTCTTACCTTTATACACTTTATACCTCTTTTATGAGTTTTTTTGAATTTGGTAACAGATAAAGCTTTAAGTATAACTATCTAGTCATCAACTCTATCAGAGACCCAAGAATGACATGTTAATGATTAAACAAGAATTGCAGAACAAACACCTTCCAAAACTATAGAAACAGCAGAGACATCTGATTGCCTAGAGAGACACCCAAGGTTTCTCTGAAATGTTGTGGTATCCATCTTTGGCCTATGAACCTAGAATATCTGACAGATTTTTCTGTGAAGCAAGAACTTTTGAAGAACTGTCCTACCTTGTCTTGGCAAAGTTTGGCAGTCACCTTCTTTTGTTTCCTGCTTGCCCAATTTGGACAGCATACTGTCAGCAGTCAAGTCCAGGCCAGTTTCTTGTACAGTGACTAACTCTGCCTCATGAAAGCAAACTCCATATGGAGGTTCTTCAATGCCCATCATGTTCTCTGAAGTAGATTGGTGCTGCTAGGAACAGACATATTTCACTGTCATGAAAATCCTTATGTTTTTAAAACATCATAAATGCCATATTCTATAGATCTTTCATGTGTTTGAAGACCACCTATCTATCTAAAACATTATCTCTTTTTGACATTGAAAACATACCAAATATAACTATAAGTTTGATTGTTATAGAGGACTAAAACTACTAACCTGCATTTGTTAATTATACACTACATTTTTAAATGAGCTGCATAGGTACTATACCTTAAACGAGAATAGAAACATACACACACACACACATACACACACACACACACACACACACAGACACACACACAGAGTATGTTATAACAAAAATAACTTTAAATTTGTTTCAATATACAAAATCCCATACCAATGTAAAATATTTGAAATTAATAGTTGTTTTTTTAGTTTAAAATAATAATCTACCCTTTTATTCTATCATTCCTATACTCCATTTTGTCTTTTCAGAAATAGATCCTTAAATCTAACTTCCTTTGCTTAGTTTTTTTTTCCTACCATGACCAGCAACAATATGCAACCACCCCCCCCCCAAATGATGATACAAATTTATAACCCAAAGAACTACCAAAAATCACACACCCCACCTCTTGGGATGTGGGCATCATGTTTTCTAAACTGCTTCATGTTGTCTGGGGGGGTGACAGAAATTTTATGGGACCCTGAGAAATTTGGAATAATGGTCAAATAATGGTCAAGTTCTGGGTGAGATAGCTGTATTGTTTTTTGTTTAGTCTCTCTCTGATGGGAAAGTGTAGAGCTAAACTAAAGTCCAGGCTATAGTAATCTGTCAGACTGGACCATCTCAGCTAGAAGTTTGAAGTTGTTATGGGTGCAGAATTTGTAAGAAAATGAAATAGAGACATTCTGAAAGGATGGATCACCTGGGCTACTTGTCTTTATTGGTGTCTTGCCTGGTCCTTTTTTCTGAAAACACACAACCTTTTAAAGCTAACATATACATCTGTATTAACACAAGAATGGAATGTGCATTGTGCCAAAGATGATTCTCTGCTCTGTGTTTTAGCAGGTAAAAGACATTTGTCAACTTTATAAGTCTATCTGGACTGTATAACCAAATTGTAATATGTCTCCATCCATGTCATATGAAAAGGTAGCATGTAATAAGTCATGAGGACCTTGTACCCAACAAGATTTATCATGTCTCATCCAGTCTCAGAGCTGTTCCCATAGTAAAGGGATAAGCATATATGTCACCTGCCTTGTAGTTTTTCTTGGTTTCTTTCTTCATGATTGTAGCCTAGATTTTCAGGAGATCTTCCCTAATCAAATCTGACTTGTATTAATTTTAGAGAAATCAATAGCTTTTTGTTTTCTATGTAAACAAAAAAAATGTCTTTCCCAACACAATATATTTCTAGACTTCTATTCTGAAGTTAAGACATACTTAAAATACATAGGATGGTTTAATTTAGAAGTTTTTTTTCTGCAATCCAATGCCTCCCAGCAGCATTTGCCCTTAGCTCATCAATACTCAAGAAATTCAAAGTCAACAAAGCTCCATACAGGATCTAGATGCCTTGTGTATGTCCCATCCTTAAGTGACCTTTACTTTTTACGTTACTTTCTTCTTTGCTTAAAGACTTCATTATTTTTGAATTAATTTTCTTCTATGACTGTCTATACGAATTTTTTTCTTATATTAGCACCTAAGGACATTTTTAAACATGTTGTTTCTGTTAAGAAGTTGTATCACTCTGGATCTGGCTTTGCTAAGTGCCTGCATTATTTTCTGACCACATGAGCCAAAACTTTAACTACTAGGTGGTGGGTAGGCCACTCCACCAGGTGGATAGATTAGCACATGGCACTGGCAGTTGGTTCTGCCCACTCCTCCACCCCCCACTCCTACCCCACCCACCCACCCAACCCCAACCTAATGGTCTTAGATGCTCCTAACCATCCCAGCTCTTGGAAGCTGCTGCGTCCAACCTCTGACAGGTGGCAGGCACTTCTATCTGCTCTCATACCCAAGTAGTGTGCAGGTTGCTCAAGTGCTTGGTGGTATTAAAGGGGCTGTGCCTTTGTATACCACAAGCATCAGGTCTGCTTGAGAGATGGAGGTCTCTGGGAAGCCACAACTGACTCTTGGAAGCAGTGTCTGACTCCACGTTCAGAACTTTTTTTTTTAGCCTTCCTAGGCGCTATGTGGATTTACATGTCATGCATTGGACACCAAATGTAGTTGGACTTTTGGGATGCTAGCTAACAGATAATGGCATAGAGACTTATTATTACTTATGAAAGATTGGCCTTAGTTTTGGCTGTGTTCTGCCATGTGGCTCTGTTACCTCTCCCGTGTACTGTATGTCCAGCTCCTCCAGTGTCTCAATGTTGTACTCAAGTACCTAGATTCACCCCTACATTCTCCTGCAAGACTATTGGCCATTCTGCTTTTTATTAAACCAATAACAGTGACACATATTCAAATAGCGTAAACAAATATTCTACAACATTAACCCTGTCAGAATGGCTAAGATTGGAAACACAAGTGACAACACATGCTGGAAACAATGTGAAGCAAAGGACACACTCCTCTATTGGTTGTGGAAGTGCTAATTTGTACAGCCACATTGGAAATCAATAGAGCAATTTCTCAGAATATTGCGAAATATTTGTCTTTTTCCTACATTTATACTTGTTTTTATTGATGTTAAAAACACCAGTTTTCTGCTTCTATACACTTGCCTTCAAATTCCATGATGTCATCATTTTAGCAGCTGAGTAATATTCCATTGTGTAAATGCATCCCATTTTCTTTAAGAATTTCTCAGTTGAGGGACATCCAGGTTGTTTCCAGGTTCTGGCTATTACAAATAAAGCTGTTATGAATATAGTTGAGCAAGTGTCCTTGTGGTATGGTGGAGCATCCTTTGGGTACATGCCTATGAGCAGCATAGCTGAGTCTTGAGATAGATCCATTCTCAATTTTCTGAGAAATCACCATTGCAAAGTGGCTGTACAAGTTTACAAGCACACCAACAACTGAGGAATGTTCCCCTTGCTCCACATCCTCCCTAGCACAAGCTGTCATTTGTGTTTTTGATCTTAGCCATTTTAAGATTCTGACAAATAGAATCTCAGAGTCATTTTGATTTACATTTCTCTGATGGCTAAGGATGTTGGACATTTCTTTAGGTGTTTCTCTTCCATTTGAGATTCCTCTCTTGAAAATTCTCTATTTAGCTTTCATGAACATTGAAAGGTTCACAAAATACTATGTATTGAGTCATTTAGATACTAAGTATTTTTTAAATGACATTTTATTGCTGTAGCAATGTAAATACACTCAATTAGAAAATGAAACATATGAATACGGAGATAAATGAGAGAAGAGTAAATTTAAGTTTGTGTTTAGGCTCTTCCTTAATAGTATTAAGACATATTTTCTTATTATTTTGTAATTTAATAACTGACTCATATTCCACATAATTGTGTCACATATTTTGGAGAAACTAAAATAAAGTCTCAAGAAATGAGTGTAATAAACAAGAGGATGCTCTGCAGACTGCCAGTCCATTTCTGCTGGGCAGTTAGTTCGCTGAAACAAAATTAATTCAGCAGATTTCTGGGATCTAATATTTTGTCATTTGGTGAAGATAGAGATGTTACATAAGATGGTACAAGCAGTTCAATATCAGCACACTGTTGTGTTGTACTTGTCAGATATGCTAAAATCACACATTGTACCTTGTTTTTGAAATTTCTCCCAGATAACATTTTGCTGATAGGTGTGGAGGGAAAGAGAATGGCACTAAATATTTAATAAAAATAGCAATAAAACACACTGCACTATACTTTGTTGTATTTGAGGCTATGATAATCCATCAACAGATTAAAGTAAATGTAAATTACATTGACTTAATATACACATTTTAAATTTGTTTTATTAATTATCTTAAACATTGTATCAATTCTATACAAGTGCATGAATAGTTAATTAAAGGATAAAATATTGCTGTTCTGTTCATAGGGACAAATAGCTTGCAAATTTAGCACATCTCAAAATCAAACATTTAAAACTTGAGTGAAACAGATGATAATATTTTTTAAATTATCTTAAGCATTTTGTTTTCTTTAGTTTTCTAGTTAAGTGTTTTTTAAGTATAAGGAAATGATTGCTAAAACTAATCTTTTTCAACACAGGATTAAGCTATTCAATACATTCATTAACATTTATACCTTTTAAAATAATGTGATTGATGATAAGAGAAAATTTCCCAACCTTTGTCATTTGCCAAGAAAGCCAAATAATATTCAGATTCTATAATTGTATTTTAGAAATACCAAACTAATTAATTTTCATTAACAATTGCAAGTACTCATAATTCCTGCCATGTCCAGATTAAACACTTACATTTTGATGTCAATCTTTATAATTAAGTTAACATGCCACCTTTGAAAGTGTTGCTATAGTAACTTTAAAATTATACTGATTAAGGGAAGCTATCTAGATTCTACAGTAACTCAAAGAAATAAAACTATGAAAGATACTGAGTAAAAAACCAGCATTAAAATGTAAATATTAGTCTGTAACTGTGTGAAAACAGTAGTCAATAATTTTAAAGTAAATGGATAGATTTTAGTAATATAAAGGCAATCTACAGGGACTGAATTTAGTTTGACGGCAACAAACTCTGATTTAATCAGCTGGTTGTGTCAGTCTGTGGTTTGGGCACGCACTAATAGACCAGATTGGATAGTTGAACCAAGCATTTGGAGGCATTAGTTAATATTCAGTTTTTTGTTTCCAACATTATGGAGTTTTCCCAAAATTCTTAATTAATAAAGCAATTAGCTAGATGTAGAATCTTTTCATACTGCCTAGACTTGTTTGCAACTCCTCTGTCTCAGATCACAAAGTATTCACTAGCATTAATAGAGGAGCACACTCAGTATTTCATGTGCATGTAACATGTACATATAGAGATATATATGCAGATACATTTTATCGATGCTTATGAACACATTTATAGCTCAGATGAAGGTATTGATGTCATCTCTCAAATTTATTCATCCATCAAGGTACCAACTCGTTGATCCAGAGATAGTAATGTGTTGAATTTGACAAGTGAATTGATAGGACCTCTAATAAAAGCGCAGTTCACTGCAGTCACATTACGCTACAAAATGAACAGTTCCCTCTGCATAGCTCTGGAGGAGGATACACAGTTCATGCCACTAGATACTACCCTAGAAGCAATGAATATTCATAGTTTAAAGTTGAGAAGGTAGGCATGCTTCACTCTTGCCATTATCTTCCTTAACTTGCTCAGTATAATTTTACATAGTACTTTTCCTAATCAGTCAGCTTGTACTAATACTATAGATACAATTATAATTTTCTAAAGCCTTTGTACTATTGCTTAATATATTGTGGATTGTCTGGCTTATCTTTCTCTAGTACTTACTTCAGCTCTGAATTTGTCTTGTTCCTAAAACATTAAATATAATATTGTACATGCATTTATACAATCTCCAAAATTCAAATATATTTAACTATATTATTTTATATTCTATTCCGTTCTACAAATATTTATGAAGCACTTAGTAAAGTATCACTATGAATATTTGTATATTACATATGTGATGATTTATAAAATATATAAATAGTCATTTTTGCAATTTCCTTTCATTAATTCTTAAAGATAGTTTATATTAAAAATATTTATGAAGTATTTTAAACTATAATTAAACATACTTACACTATGGAAAACAAATGAAAACACAAACAAGAAAGACCAAAGAGGGAATACTTTCCCTGATCCTACTTCCCTGATATAACTTCTTTCTCTTGGTCATCTTCTCAATGTTCTATGTTTTCTCATTAGATACGTGTTATTATGTACTGTGTATTATGTACCACCTACTATAACCTTCCACATGGCAGCAGTTTATAAATACATTCAGAAACCAATTAATATTCTCTGCACTGACATATCAATAAACACATCTAATTATCACTTCATACATTTGCAACCTAACATTGTGATTAAGACTAAGAGAAGTGGAATGATGGGAAAGAGCAACTGGGATGTACTGAAAAAAATAAATTAAAAAATATGAAAAAATGAAACTCTGCAAGCAGCCACGTTCAAATCATGTAGATGTAGTATTACACTTGTGTATTTCTAACAGCTATAATTTTATTAGGAATTTATATTTGTAAATTTTCCCAGGACCACAATTACCACACATTAAAGTATCCTAATAAGAACTGACAAATGTATGCTAATAAAATAAAATAGTCCAAGTTAAAACTAATAACCTAAATATTTCAGTACATGATTAACTACTACAACATGGTACAAATGTAGTTCAAAATACTGATATAGAAAACTGCAAAATCTCTCTCTCACTCCCTATTCCCCAACCCTGTGTGTGTGTGTGTGTGTGTGTGTGTGTGTGTGTGTGTGTAAGTAGTATATTTGTATTCTCTTTTCTTATCTTGTAATTCCTCTGAAAAAGCAAACAAACAAAATAAACCAGAAAAAATTAGAGAAATAGAATGGAGACTTGTTGATGATTGTTAGATGTTATTTTGGTAAATCTGTTAATATTGAGATCATATTTTGTAGCAAATTATAGCACGACAAAAGTAATTGCTATAATGTTAAATATGTTGATGTATAACTTTATTATTATTATTATTATTATTATTATTATTATTATTATTATTATTACATATAAACCACAAATCTCTAATGACCAATCATTCTGTAGTAGTAAGAAATTAGATGATACATGTTTTGTTGTTGTTTAAAACATAAATATCAATTGTTGATCACATAAGTTTCTATTTAAACCTCTGCTGAGCAGTCTCTGTTGACTCCCCATGGGAGGCCATACCTTGTTGGAGGAGGGAATAGGGGGTGGGATTGAGGGGGAAGGCTGGAGGGTCAGGAGGAGGGAAGTGAGGGTGATCTGTGGTTGGTGTGTAAAATGAATAAAAAATTCCTTAATAAAAATACATTCTAATTACTAATCATATATCTGTGCCTGGTATTCTTTATGATGAAATGATAGATTCTCCCTCGCAAGCTCAATTCTCAGGAAAAAAGAGAAAAAAGAAGCAAAGTCAGAATATCCCTGGTTGGTAACTTAATGGAATAATCCAATCATCATCTCTACAGTTGTTTGACATTGTTCAGTACCACAAAATGTCTGAAGTTATTTCACACATTGGAATTACCACTTTATTATGTCCTTCCATGGAAGATGGAACTTGTTTCTTTGCCTTGCTCACAGCTGTAAATATCAAAACGAGAACTACAAAACTAAGTCGTGAATTTGTGATGTTATCTCGATAATGTTGTATATCTTGACCATGAATTATGGTTATCCACAGTTAGGAAATATATCTGTTAGAAATAATTGTATTTTAGTCTAAATCAAAAGTTGTAGTAAATGATGAAATGGTATTTTCATTTCTTTCTTTCATTGATAACATGTCTCAAATTGGCTTTTCTAGTGTTTTTAGTGTCAGAGAGTTATAAGCCTGTTTCTAGAAGACTGACAATAAATAAGTAAATGTCCTTAGCCTCAAACACACAATAATGTCATTCTCCTTGTTTCCAAAATCACAAAGCAAATGATTTTTCTTTTCATAATATTGAGCAAAATTAGACATCTTCTAAAATTATAGGAAGGATTTACAGGGCGGACAGTGCTTTGTCACCAGAACTCAGAATGCAGTTTCAGTAGCTTACATGCTAAATGTGGCAGGCAAAACAACTCATAAAATGTCTACATCGTAATCGCTGAAACCTTTGAAAATGTAATTAAATTTACAGACTTTGAAATGGAACATGTTTTCTATAATATCCGTCCCTTACATCAGCCCTATCTATTCACTTCACTTGAGTTTTCAAAGGCAGAGAACATTCTTGGCTGGAGTCATAAACAGAGTAGAGATGGAATTGTTAGAGTGATTTAGTTTCTAAATCCACCCTGATAGTTTTAAATTGGGGGTAGCGGGGGGGGGGGCAAAAGAAAAACAAAAGGAAGTTTCTGGTAAAACCTTTTAGGGACACAATAATACATTAAATAGGGTCTCAGTCCTACACCTACAGTGCAGTGAGCTGTTCAACAATCTAAATGAGACTGGAAGACTGTTAGTGTCACAATTTCAGAAAAGGAACATGTTGTTAGCAATAGCACATTTCACCTGTGACACTAAGCAGAGGAAACCCACTCTGTTCCCTTCTGATAATACAAAAATGTTAATTTTCACCCACAAGTTGCCAAGAAAATTATTACATTAACAACAGGATAGAATTTCACTAATTTTAAGAAGTTATAAGAAGAACATTAATTTCTACTTTTCTATATCAATAAAAATGCCAAACTCTATAAAAGGGGAAATTCTTCCGATCCCACTCCAACTTGCAGAAGTATAGATCTGCGATATCACTTTTCAATAACTACAATCCTAATTACAACAATTATCCACACTATGCTTTTGTATGTCGACTAAATTAAATTAAACTTTAAGATGATTAAATATGTGCACTCACAGGGTACCAAAAAGAATATCTAATGCTGTTAGAGCAGCTTCGTGAGGCTATGTTGAATACTTCTGCATATTTTTACATTTACTAAATGAGGGCTTTTCAGAAACACATACATATGCTGTGCCGAAAAAGTGAAAGAAGTGGAGCATCCAAATGACAGGTGCAGAACTGAGACTGTGGCAAGGAACATACTCAATAAGCAAAGGAAAAAATCGTTCTCCATCAACAACTTTAATTTTCTTAATTTTATTGCCAACATTACACTTGATTTGTAAACAAAGAGTTATGCTCATCTTTGTGTACATGGATTAGTAGAATCGAGAATACTGATAGTGAAAAGTAAAAATCACCTACGCTTGATAGGTGTGTAGCACATGTGAAAGAGTGAAGGAATAGCTAATTGAAAAATAGAGAAGAAATTAGAGTAGCCAAATACCAAGCTATGTTTTAGTCAAGAATATTTTGATGTTGTCTCAGAGGAAGTAAATGTAATAATTTCAAAAACCCCACCCGTAAACACTCAACCACATATTTATTTATTTAGTTTATTTAATTAAAAAAAATCTTAGTCCTAATGACAGAACAACATTACAGTAATTTTCTCAAAGAATAAGGCCATTGTTAGTTTCACAGGTCTTTGAGTAGTTTGTTGAGACATCGTATCACAGTGGCCGTTCTGACCACGCATTCAGATCAAGACAGAATCCTTAATTCCCATAAGCCCTCTTTCTGATTTTTGTCCAACCAAGATTTAAAATATCTAAAAGCACAAACTTCACAACCTTTATAAACATATTATAGCTCTGTGGTACAACTTTAATGCTTGGAAAGTTCTTTTGTTTCCATTTAAAGACAAGTGCTTAGGGATTTCATGCTTGTAATATATAGTAAGATTTATGTAACATAGTCAATATTTTATATTAGCTAACTAATTTATTCAGAGTTTAAATAAAGTTCATAAGAAACTTTATGAAGTCATATCTCAAATATTTGAAGATCTTAAAATCAGAATGCTTTCAACATTAAACATACGTTTCCAAAATTTTTGTCTATTCTAACAATAAATGGAAATTTGCTGCTATTTATATCTTATTCAACATTTTGATTACTTTTCATGGAGGTCATTCTTCCTAGGACTTGATAGTATCTCACTTATTTGAGAGATATCTCAGTAGTTGGTGACATTGTGCATTTTTTCATGTACCTATGTTCAATGGGTATGTCTTCTTTTAACAGATTTTGATTACATGAAATGATGAGTTTTATAGCTTATTTCTTTTGTTCATCCATTGTGAACACATTCTGTTTTAATTTTTGCCAGGACTAACACCAGGGCCTAACAACATGCATCCCACTCTGCATAAAACATCAGTGCCTATTCTTCTGTGTAGTTGTATGATTAGTAGCTTCCAAGTTTTACCTTGGTGAAAAGTGATTTACTAACATCTAACTCGTGAAATGCAGTCAAATGAGTTATTAAGGACCCAAAATAAATTAATGTGTTAGGAAGAATAAACATAATTACAAAGGAAAACCCAGTTTTTTACTGTGTTATTTTTGAATTACCATTGTGAAGACTGGACCACTAATGTGAATTTAATTTTTTACTCAGTTAATGAGTAATCCCCCCAAAAAGACAATAAAACTGATAGCTTATAATCAATAGAAATGTATTTGTGGCTGTTCTGGGACCTGAAAGTCCTGAATCAGTATGACATCACAGTTGACTTCTAATTAATTCTCAGCTTTAAATCATCTTATCACTGTATTCTCACAGAAAATGAGGAAAGATGAGAGAAGTCTTAGGAATAAAGATTATAAGAGAACTGATCTTATTTTGATGAACATTGTTTAAAAATCTACCTAAGTTTACATCTCCTAATACTATCACTTGATAGGAAGACAGAACATTCAATCTATGGCAGATATATTTTGTTCTTTTTTTTAACTTTTGATATGTGTGTACATATGTATGTGTATGCTTGTCTTCATCTCTCCACTGTTGGGATCACAAACTCATGCCACCATGCACAGATATATATATTTCTCCCAGTAGGAAAGAAACTCAGGTGTTAATGCCTTGGACACCAACACTCCATCAACTGAGCTGCCACCCAGCTCTGCTTTTAAATGTTATTTGTCTCTATTGTGGTTTTTTTCATGTTTGTTCTTCACTTCATTATTTCCAGACTGTTTCTTTTCTCCATCTCTCTATATAATATTTCATGTATTAGGCTGTTTGCCAGCATTTGACTGTTCTTTAATGAATGTTAATGAAATCAGTTGAACTTTCTCCCTGAACATTTTGCTTCACTAATATGCACATATTAATCTTTGCCACATTTGTTCTTGATGAGAAATATCACTTCTGTTAGATTAAAAATAATTTTGATGTCCTTAATTTTATTATTTCAATGATTATTTTCAGCAAATCTTTTTAAATTCATGTAGTTAACTTAATTTAAAAATTGTGTTAATTTCGTGTCAGTGAATTTGCATTGTACTGTAATTCTGAATTAATATAACCTTATATGATTTAAAATAAAATTTTAGGTAGAAGAGCAAATCTTTAAAATTTCTAAGTAATTATTTCAATGCAAAGATAATTACATTCATTTATTAAATTGTCATGATTTCCTGTTTGATTTAAAAAATTTTTAACATAGTCACCTACTATACACAGACACACACACACACACACACACACACACACACAATTATTACATAATGTTTCAGTATCACACAAATTTCCTTTGATTAAACTTTCCAAATAAATTTTATGCAGAATGATATATGTGGTCAATGTTACTGCTCTGTGTTAGTCCCTCACTCTATTTTCCTATCATGTGAAAATATTTCCATTTTGGGGTAGCTAGGAATATTTTGCTGAGAAAGCGAGATCTGTACCTAGCGTAGCCTGTTTCCTCTCACCATTAAAGAACTCAGAAAATAGGTTAAAAGAGGAATTATGATAGGACAGTCAAGGCATGACAACGCGTCTTTAGTGTCCTTAACTGAGTTGCCACAGTCAGGGTTTTATATAGCACATATTATGACAACACATTAATGCAAGAGAATAATATAATTATTTGTAATCTCTCTATAGTTTCCAAAGCAATGTCTGAATCCAAGCCCTAGAGATCTGGCCTGTGTTATTTCATCACATACACAAATATTTTAAATATCAAGGAGGGATTTTTTTAAATTCATAGATTGAATTATGGAATATTCATGATCAGTGACAATTTCCTCATTAATCACAAAGTTGGATATGTAAATATTAGTGTGTTTTATTTGAATTTTTATTAAACAGTTTTGTATATAATCAATCCATTTCACTTGCCTTCATCAATACTTCCAGAACTAATACTAATATATCTTAGGCTGGAGATGTAGCTCGATTGACAGAGTCATTTCCTTGCATGCAGAAAGTTTCTGCTTTGATCACTGGTTTGTATAAAACTGGGCATGATGATAGAGATCTCTACTTGGGAGGTATAAGCAGAAAAACCAGAAATTAAAGGTCATCCTTGGTAAAATCCATGATGAGTTTAAGGCAAGACAATAGTACATAAAATCCTGTGGCTAAAAATTAATAACAAATATTTGGTAAAATTCAGCCACAGATTCTGGGCGGTGGTGGCACACGCCTTTAATCCCAGCACTCGGGAAGCAGAGCCTCGTGGATCTCTGGGAGTTCTAGGCCAGCCTGGGCCACCAAGTGAGTTCCAGGAAAAGTGCAAAGCTACACAGAGAAACCCTGTCTCGAAAAACTAAAAAAATAAAAATAAAAAAAATAAAAAAATAAAAAAATTCAGCCACAGCGATAACCTTAAAATAAACATTTTCAGAAATTTGCATGGTTTCAGTACATTGTCAATTGTTTTCCATTGTCTGAAACAATTTTTTGAAATATGGTAAATTGTTTACTTGAAACTTAAGCTCATCTGAATGCAAAATAACATTAATGAATGTGAGTGTGCAAAGTAGGCCACTACCTGCTTTTATTTGGATTTATTATGATACCATACCAAAGAAAGTTTGAATTTGCCATATTTAAAGACTGTGTGAGAAAAGCATCATAAAGCTTCCCTGGATTTGTAGGGATACACTTTCAGTGCTGTGGGATGGTCTGTATGTCAAATGTTCTGATTGGTCAATAAATAAAACACTGATTGGCCAGTGGCCAGGCAGGAAGTATAGGCGGGACTAACAAAGAGGAGAACTGAGAGAACAGGAAGGTGGGAGGAGACACTGCCAGACACCGCCATGACAAGCAGCATGTGAAGACGCTGGCAAGCCACAAACCACGTGACAAGGTATAGATTTATAGAAATGGATTAATCTAAGATATAAGAACAGTTAGCAATAAGCCTGCCATGGACATACAGTTTATAAGCAATATAAGTCTCTGTGTTTACTTGGTTGGGTCTGAGCAGCTGTGGGACTGGCGGGTGACAGAGATTTGTCCTGACTGTGGGCCAGGCAGGAAAACTCTAGCTACATTTCAGAGTAGCCACGAGAACATCTATATTCTGTATTCCTTGTCTTACACTCTGCAAGCCTTTATTGGAAGGGTTTCTTGCCCATCGTAACAGTTACTATGGAGACAAACATATCATCACAGATGGAAATATCACCCCTACTAAACACTATCCTATCCATCTAGTCTAAATCTTCTTAAGAGCTCACTTCTATGCATGGAGAAATTGCATGGTGATCTTTATATAGTTTTAGGAAATTTTAACAAAATATTCTAGGTGATTTTAGCACCTGTGATGTCAACTCATAATTTCTACTTATTTTCTATTTCTTATTTACTGGGATTTTTATTCTAATTATTGATCATAATTCTAAACAAGACCTAGTAAAGCTCAATTTTTTGATATCATCCCCCAGTGATGTTTCTTAAGATATATCTACTGAGATGCCTGTTTTCATGATTTATCACCAAAGAAGTTTTGCATAAAATTCAGGACAAAGATTCATCTTAGAATCCCTGATTGACTACACAATGTCCATATATACAACAAAGCCAACAAAACATGCTTTTTATAAATCTGGATTAGAATGAATAGAATATTCATACTGGTATATTAAATTTGTCTGTGTGAAGAATTCTCAGGAATGGGTTTTCCCAAACTGTCAGATATCTGCCATCAGATATCTGATGCGACAGCCTGCCAGCAGTAAGGATAGTTGTTAACCATAAAGCTGATGTGACTAGAATAAAAAGATTGACTTTACACCATACCCATTAAGAAAGCATATCCTTTAAAATGGCTTTGTTATGTTATCCATAGTTTTTCTACTTGGAAGTGGGGAAACATGAGTTTTGAAACATGATATTGCTTTAAGAAGTAATCACCATTTGAAGTAGAACATACAGCAGGGGAAAGAGGTTGGTAACTGGGGGCAATGGTTATCACTATAGAGCAGCATGACATTGGGGCTTCATGTGACTTGGTAGGTAGCTAGAAATATGACCTTTCTAGAACTTCCAGTGACCAACATGGAGGAACATGATGGCCAGTAACTGCTATTAGCTTACTTATTACGATGACACATATATTTGAAAACAAAGATGAGCCGGTACCTACATAGAGCCTTCACCCCTACAATCAGGGTTCAATTTACTGGAAGGTATTCTGAGTGCTACCAAAAGAGAAAAGCAAATTCCAAGTGCAGTTTAGTGCAGCTACAAACTATTTTAGCTACAATGTTGTCCTCCCTGCAAAATGCTAATGCAATGGTGGCACAAAGCTTGTAGGAGTAACCAACCAATATCTGATTTGATTTAAAGCCCACTTCAAGAAATGGAGCTCAAATCCAAATCTGTGGGTGACCTAGAACCTGAAACTGGATAGCCCAGGGACTTAGGGAGTAACCAAATACTACTGTTCTACATAAACATCATAGAAATAAAATGATTCCTAAAGACATCCTGCTATACTCATTGATCAGTTACTTGCTCAGCCATCATAAAAGAAGCGTCCTCTTGCAGCAAATGGAAACAAATTCAAAGACCCACAGCCAGACAACATGTAGAGTGAGAGACCTTGAAACACAAAGCCCCAGGTATGATGTCTCCATCAAACCCCTGCCCTCAGGACTCAGGGAACCTTATTAAAGAGGACACAGAGAGAGTGTAAGAACCAGAGGGGATGGAAGACACCAAAAAATGAAGGCCTTCTTGAAGAAGGACTGAAGCACATATGAACTCAAAGAAACTGAGGTAGCATGCACAGGACCTGCAAGGATCCTCACCAGATGGAGTACTAGAGCTTAAAGGAGAAGTTGATACATGTTCCCATCCTTAACCCAGAAGCCACCTCCAATTGATAAATACTTGCAAATGAAATACTAGTTTTATGCAAAGTAGTTTCTCTGGATAAACTGTATTGTCTTAAGGATTGACCACTACTACCCATCAGTAGATGGCATCAGAAAAGAAACTCAAGGGAGTGTCTGGAGGTTATTTGTCTCATAATGTCTTTTCAGGGCTTTCAATTTTTAAATTTACATTAATAATAATAATACTTATCATTATTTACCCTAAGTGTTTAGTATATGTATTATGACTTCTTGTTTTATGTTTTAAGAGGATTCCTAAGTGTGTGAAGAAGTGTGTCTCTGTTCTTTGCATCTACATCTTTCCTTGTGACTTTCCTTGGGCTCTTTCCTTCTGTTTGTTTTGTCCCATGCCATTTTTACCTAATTATATTTCATTTCATTATATATTTTTAAGTTATTACCTTTAGAATCCTTTTTTGTTTTCTAAGGAAAGACAGAAGGGATAGATCCATATTGGAGGTGAGATAAGGAGGAACTGGGAGGAATATAGGGAGGGGAAACAGTAATCAGAAAAAAAATACAAAAATATGTAATATAATTTAAAATCTAATATGTGCTGAAGTTTTGATCACTCTTATATGGTAAAATGAATCATGATAAACTCATATATACACACAGGAGTGTTTTGAATTTTAATTAACATTGTCCTTGAATTTGTAATTCCTCCTGTTTTCAAAGAAGACTACAATCTCTGAGTGGTGAGATGCCCCATCTGGTTCCTGCAGCCAAGCCTGAAAACTAAAGTTCATTCTCCAGGACCCACATGGTAAAAGAAGAGAGTGATCCTCCTGTGTTTTCATGTACCCTCAAGGAAAAAAGAAAAAGAAAATCAAGACCCCAAACCACACTAATTGATAAAAAAATATTCAGGTAATACTCTATCTAATCTTCCTGGCATTTTAAAATTTGATTACTTTCTACAAGACACACTAAAAATAATTATCCACCTTAAACAGAGATATTCATAAATGAAGTATTCCAGAGTTTGAACCACACATCTAAAGAAGTCTTTGGGGAGGCTACCTTTTATAAAAGAAGTTGTAAAATCAGATACATAATTTCTAGGATGAAATGTTGGAGTGAAGACATAAATATGTAAATTTAAAACTAAACAGTGAAGCAATGGAATAATGGACTTCTTAAGGAACAATAAGAAATGGCAACATTTCAATTAATAAAATTATGGAAATGACTTCATAGCTAATTTCAGAAAATAATATATCCATAATTCCTATTAACTGTATATACTATATGGGTATCATCTAGAATATCCCTCTCAGACTCATGACTTGAATGTCTGTTCTCCAGCTTGTTTAGATATTTTGAAAACTATAGGACTTTTAGGCTTAAGCCTCAGTGATGGAAGTAGGCCAGGAAGGTCAAGCCTGACAAGGTTAATAATAGTCAGTTCCCAGATTATCGTTGCTCCCTGCTTCCTGCTTGGCAATGGTGAAGGTGTCTCCACAACAGATTCATGCCACCTTGGCCTAAGATCTCCTACCCTCATATACTCTCCTCCAAACCAGGTATACAATGGAAAATTAAAATACATTGATTCACATTGTAATTTTTGGTTGTTATTCATTTCAGAGACCTAAAAACAC
The DNA here is from genome assembly GCA_902168325.1 of Peromyscus nudipes. Taxonomy (NCBI): domain Eukaryota; kingdom Metazoa; phylum Chordata; class Mammalia; order Rodentia; family Cricetidae; genus Peromyscus; species Peromyscus nudipes. The sequence continues at coordinate 30,990 of CABHPH010163245.1, forward strand.
TAAAAAGGCAATACATACAGCTTGTTCAAATAAAATATCTAATACAATGTTTCTCCCATTTTTAGCAAAACCAGTAGACAAGTTGTTTCATTGTGCTTAACATTCAGCTCTCCCTCATTCAATCCATTGAAAATTTCCCCTGGTTTTTATCTTGACGTCTCCCCAAACAATCAAAAAAAACGTAAAATGAGGAAGAGGAGTTTAGTGGGGAAGATGCATTTTCTGACTTTTCCTATGACTGTTATGATCACGTAGTTCTAGCCAAAGGCTTCTGAATGAAAATGACAGGAGCAACTTCTAATGGGAACCAGAAACGGATGGTAAATGTGCTTCTGTGAACACTTTTCTCATCTATGCAATTTAGGCTGCAGATTAGGTGACCTGGGCTTCATATATCGTTTACATTAAGAATGCTTGACAAAAGAAAACAGGTTTCGAAAATTGAAAGAAGCGTGGCCCCATATGACATGGAACATTCAAATCAGAGAGAAATCAGTCCTTGGGAACAACTAAACAACATAAGAACATTTATAGGACTGTACTCTCTGCAAGAACCACATGAGTTATTATTCACTGAAGCAATTGCCCTGCTTCCAAAAATAAGTTAAAGAGTAGCATATTCTTGGAATCTCATCTTTCACTGAGTCAGATATTATAGTTGGTACTCTTTAGATGCTTCCCACTGAATTGTATGCTTTACTTTTCATTTTAATTTTTATTAATAGTCACAGTGAGGTAAATGATGTCTATTTGCTCATCTAATTTTACTAAGTCAGAGTCACCTTAACTGCTCCGGTTACAAAGAAAGTCACTGTGGCACTTAAAAGAGGGGAAACACAATAAATGAACTTCCTCAGGACCACTGGGAGAGAATGAAAAGAGTTGCTAAGGAAAAACCAACATATGACTTTTCAAGGAAAACAGGATAAAATAACCTAATCATAATTAATAAATTATTATTACAAGGTAAAATAATGCAAAGTCCATACAACATTACCCAAACACTAAAGTTTAAATAAATTCAGTAATAAAATATGCTAGGAAAGAAGACAGTGATCAAATTTTTCAAAAGGATTATGCAAATAGAAAATCTTAAGGACCACCATAGCAGTCATAGCTAAGTATCCCCTTTAGGTTATCATACAAAAGGCACAGTGATTTGTACTTCATTTCCCTAAAAAAATTATTAATTATAATAGAACAAAGATTTGCTTCATTATGTGTTATCCAACAGATGCACAGAGTGAGTACCAACAACATCATACAGATTATGAATAATTTTATGATTTTCAAAACATAAAATAAGTTCATCATGTTTGTGAAACTTTTCCACTAAAGTTGGCATCCTAGTTCCTAACAGTTTTATTTTCTTTACAAGTTAGACAGCTATAATTTACTGTTAGTAAATGAATCATCACATGATCATAATAGTTTATCATTTAGATTATGAAACAGAAGAGCAGATGCCAAGTCTTTAAACCTAACCATAAAACTTTTGAAATATGAACATATGATATGTATAATATATTTATTATAGACATATACATATTGTGTTCTACATGCATATACATGAAATAAAAAATAATAAAATAAACAACTCAGTTAAAATTGATACTCCATATCCTAATTTTGTTCTACTCTGATACCATATTCTGACTAATAAATAATGAGCAGAATTTCATTATCTCATGGTTCTGGGAATTGGAAGTCAAGTACTGAGAACCCAAGATTTTATTCAGAGACTTATTGCTGCATCAGCCTATGACAAGATGGTAAAAGGTAGATGGAAAGAGTAGAGAGATGGGAAGGATAACTGAACTGAACATTTTTTGTTTTTCTTTGATAGAAGATCTCATGGAGACCAGGATGGCCTAAAGCTGATTGTGTTTGTGAGGAGTGGCCTTGAACTCTTAATCTTCTTGATTCTACCTACCAAGGTTTGTGTTTACAGATATGACAATTATCTATTAATTAAAAACACTCCCAATATAACAAACAGCTGTTCTGATGACAGTTCATTAGAGAGGGCAGATTTTAAAGACTAGTCGACCCTTAAAAGTTCCATTGTATGCCATTTCATAAGGTATTAAGTTTCTAACAAATGGGTTTGGGCAAACACATTGAAACCATAGCAACCCTCCACCTCTCTGTGCCCAGTGTTACCCCTTTACAATAAACAACGCATAAAGCTCTTATTTCAATCAGGCTTCAATAAACTTTAAACCAGTATAATTTAAATTTTACCCCTTTGATTAACAATGACTTGATTTCATGTCATTATATATTGCAAGTGAGAAATAGAAATTATCATATTGATATTTAATTTTTATATAAAAAGTTCATACAATATATTATAATCACAGTTTTCCCTTCCCCAGCTTCTCTCAATTTACCTCCACCTCTCTACCTGCCCTACTCTACACTTTGGTATAAATCAGAAAGAATGAATTTTGAGAATTTAAGTCTATACATTAAAGGATCTCATGTATGACCTAAAATTTCAGAAGACGAGATTTTAGTAAAATAAATTTTAAAATGTTCTTGAGGGTCTGGAAAGATGGCTCAAGAGTTAACCACACTGGATATTCTTTCAGAAGTCTAGGGTTCAATTCCCAGTACCTCTTGATAGCTCACAACAGTGTGTCTCTTCAGTTTCAGGGCATCTGCTGTCATTTTTTTCTATTTGCCCTCTATGTGTAATACAGAAGTAAGACATTATTTCAATGTTTTTATTTAGATTCAACCAGGTTTCATGAGTGAATGGTTTATTTGTGTCCCTGTTGAAACTAATCCCCAATAGGATAACATTCATATCTGAAGTCCTGAGGAAGCACTAAGTTTAAATGTAGTTATGAAGAGGCACTATCATGATGAGATTTATTCCTTTGTTAGAAAGTAAGTCCCTTCCTTGGCCATATAAAAAGGTAACAAGAGTGAAGCTTTCTGTGGCCTGGGAAGGGGCCACTGCCTAGGAAGGTAACTGCTGAACACTGTCACCCTGAGATCCAGAACTACGAGAAATAACTGTTTATCTAAGCTACCCAGTCTATGGTGATTTGCTCTAGAAGCCTGAACAAGGTACTACATTTCATTCTTGCCATTGGTTTGAACACTGTGATTGATGTTTCTCTGAGAGTCACTGCTCTTTCTCCAATCTTTTACAAAAACCTGTGCTGAGTAAATACTTAAAAAATACTAATTTATTGGAATAGTGGTCCATCCAATGAGCAGTTCTGTCCAATTGGCTAATTTTATTTTTGTCTCATTTTCTAAAAATTTATATGATATTATTTTCCTACCAAGATAATGGTTTTGAGACTTGAATATAATTATTTATGTCAGAGTAGACTGAGATCTTGAAGTCTCATATAAATATAAGGGGTCAGGATTTAGCTATCTTCCCTTTGTTTTGATAAATATACTTTCTAAAAATACATGTTATCTGAATGTATTTGCATTTAGACAAGCCTAAAATTACTTGGTAATTCATACATTCAATGCTGAATATTAAATTTGATCGAAATTGGCATCTTTAAGGAATAGTAATGATTGTATATTCTTTACTGTATTCCATATCAACCATCATGCATTTCTGAGTCAATAGGTATATTATACTGATTACTGTTCACCCATCAACTTACTGTCATCCCAGTAATATCCTGATAAAACCACGTGTGGTACATAAAGTGAGGGAAAGATCATCAAAGATTATTACTGTATTTTGCTGATAACGCCAACTTAGCATTTATTATACTTGGTTTTATCGGAGAGTATGCAGAGGGAAACAGAGCTAAAATAAACAAGATTTCAAGAATCTAACTCTTCAAATTTCACTTTTGCTGTCCTTATGATGAAACACGTTCTAAGTCTTGACTTCTTAGGCCTGATATATTCATAAAGGAGCCTCTCCTCCCTTCAGCTGAGACAGGGACTGGAAGGGAGTTCTGGAGACTTCATTTCTTAACTCTCAGCAACAGTTGTTATCCTCTGCTAATTTTCCAGTTTCAGGGTCACCAAACAAATACCTATGGGAAAACTACGGACATTTGGTTAGCTACATACAGCATTAGATTCATATCTATGGAGCAGATGACTGCATTGTAACTCCTGTAACACTTTTCTACAACCTATGGATTTTTAATAACATATCTTTTAATGGGAAAATAAGTTACAAATTTAGAGGTAACGAAAAGTGAAGAAGTTAATACATTTGCTTCTTAAGTTCCTGTCTCAGTTACTTTTCTATTACTGTGATAAGAGACCATCACCAAGGCAACTTATAACAGAAAGACTTTATTACAGTTTACATTTTCAAATGGTAGAGTTCATTTTCATCATGACTGGTAGCATAGAAACAAGCAGTAAGGATTGGCACTGGACCCATACCTGAAATTTCACATTTTGAGACACAACCACAAGGCAGAGAGACAGAGAGATAAGGAGAAATTGTGTGGGCTTTTGAAACCTCAAAGCTCTCACCCAGTGACACTCCCCCTCCTAATCCTTCTCAGGCCCTTCAACCAACTGGGGATCAATTCAAATATACGAGCCTGTGGGGGCCGTTATCATTAAATCACCACAATCTCATCTTAGCAAATCTTGATAATCTTGCGTATTGTATAGATGAACTGTACTTGGATAAAATATCTCATAAACAATGAAATACAGAGGGCCCAAAAAGGACTATATTGGCCGGGCGGTGGTGGCGCATGCCTTTAATCCCAGCACTCGGGAGGCAGAGCCAGGCGGATCTCTGTGAGTTTGAGGCCAGCCTGGGCTACCAAGTGAGTCCCAGGAAAGGTGCAAAGCTACACAGAGAAACCCTGTCTCGAAAAACCAAAAAAAAAATTGACTATATTGCACAGTCTCTGTGTCTAGTGCCAACCTAATAGACACAGACCAATAAAATCCATGTGTTTTCTATTGTAATTTCTTTAATGTATTTCACATTACACTGGTAATGAAATAACAAAAACTGTGATATATACATTCCTCTCAGAAGCTGACCAAAAATCCTTTTATTTCTAACTATTTTTAGCAATTTTATGCTTTCAAGGTATCAGCAATTTAGATAATTACTCTGAAATATTCTGTATTTGCACTAAGCAGCAGAGGACAAACACATTTATCTGACTAAACATTTACAGTAAGGGATAGATTATGAACAAATGTGAGTCGTTTGTCTCTGAATGTCTCAGCTCACTCACCAATTAAATCTTCTTTTTTGGGCAGTAGGCTTATTTTCATGTATATTACTACAAAAAGATAATGGAAATTAAGTAGTCATTATCAAATGTTTCCTTAAGGTAAAGCCATATTCATTTTCTGGTCAGGTATTCAGTCTTGATCCAGGCATGCAAATGCTAAGTAGGAATTTTCACAGTAAATCAGAGTCCTGTCGGTGGTAAAGTCATAATTGTAAACAAAGGAAGGAACAATCATTTCAGAAGACAAAATCTTTTCCATAGTTGAGGAACAAGGTAAAGCTGCAACTGTATTTTACAGATCCTTTATAATAGCTTCCTACAACCAACAAGGAAAGTGAGATTGTGTGGTCAGAGAGCTCATTATTAACATGGATCAGAATCCATATTCTTACGAGATGTATTAGGTTGGGTATGCCCTTTACCTGCTGTCTTAGTTTGGGTTTTTATTACTGGGAAGAGACACCATGACCATGGCAGCTCTTATAAAGAAATCACTTAATTGAGGGGCTCACTAACAGTTTCAGAAGTTCAGTCAATTATCGTCATAGCAGTGAGCATGGCGGGGACCATGGCGGCAAGCATGGTGGCGCACAGGCAGAGATGCTGCTGGAGCTAGCAGGACTACATATTGTAACCAACAGTCAATCAACTGATTGTCACACTATGTGAAGCTTGATTAAAAGACTTCAAAGCCCACCCCCACAGTGACACACTTCCAACCAAAGGTGTGGCCCAGATTAAAGGTGTGCCCTCCAGCCTCAAGGTCTGGATTAAAGGCATGTGTCATCCAGACTCCTCCAAAAGAACAGACCACCTAATAGTGCCACTTCCTATGAACTCATGGAGGCCAAATACATTCAAACTACCATACCTGTCATGTCTCTTCTCCTGCCCAACCCCATTGTCCCACTTCATGCTCACTCTATAAGGTGATCTTCTTTTTAGTATCCAATGTTTTAATATATCTTTTGAGGACAAGGAATGGTCTTTGTATCAAGCTGGTGCAGTTGTGGTTTTAATTTCATTTGCCATATACTGGATTCATGTACTTGAAATTAAAAATCACAAATATCTCTATTGTAATTTATAATTAAAGTTTATCTCTAATTGTAAACTCTGCTTGGCTAAAACAATACTTGTGTTTCAATGCAGACCAAATAGTTACCTTTCAAACAAGTTTTACCCTTCATAGTCCTTGACTTGTGTACACTACAAATACACAATTCTATGTGCAACAAAATACAATGACAAGTGATCAAATGCCCCTGCCACAGTGACATTTTTATTTCACAGACAGAGGAAAACAAAACTCAAGTGAAGTATATAGTCCTGGCCAGTCAAGTTTACACAGAATTACTATGATAGATGTCAACAGCAATCTGTGAGAGAACAGTTGTAGACATAAAAGAATATCATAGGACAGTGAGAGAAAGCATATCTCCAAATAAGTGTTATTTAAACTGGGTCATGATTTACAAGAAATTGCCTGCCATCAGAAATATGAGAAAGGAGTGATAACATGCAGTGCCTCTAACCAACAGATAGAAAAGGTCAGTGTCAGAGAACAAGTGGGCCTGCAGTGAGGAGAGAGCAAGGATAACACTGTACGGAAATTGGGAAAGGTTGATACTGACAATATCACATTATACACACTTGAAATTTGAAAAACAACCTTCTAAGCAAACCTTTTTAAGTGAAGAAAGTCAGTAGCTAAGGTAAATAAAGATATTCCATTTCTATTTCAAAGTGATGACTTTTAATGAGGGTAAGTAGAAACAGAGTAATTGTACAGAAATAATAGAATTTAGTGGATACTATAGCACTGTAGTTACCACATGACTATATATGAGCCGGGTAATAGCAAGTGATATGATGTTTACTTATGTTTTTATTTATTTGTATGTCTTTGGTACTGTGAGTGAGGTACCTGCATGTATACAAGGGGACACACAAATAGAGAGTCTAGAGATCAATTATGACTTCCTTTTATTTGGTGCTATTGAACTTGTTTTTCATAAACACATGCATGGTGTGTGTGATTGTGAGCATACGTGTTAACATTTTTGCATGTTATATCTATATCTATATCTATATCTACATGGATACATATTAGATAACTGTCTGTGTATATTTGTGCATGTACATGTACATGTAAGACCTGAAGTTGATATCAGATATCTTCCTCAGTCACTATCTACCTTCTTCATTGAAGCAGGATAACATGCTGAATCCAGAGCATCTATTTTCCCCTGTGGTGATATTTTATTTGTGCTGAAATGTAATGTTATTTTATTTGTGTTTTAATAAATAAAGCTTGCCTGGAGATCAGAGGAAACACCAAGCTATTATAAGCAAACAAAGAAGTCAGGCAATGGTAGCATACACCTTTAATCCTATCACTTGGCAGGCAGATCTGTCTGGATCTCTGTGAGTTCAAGGCCACACTGGAAACAGAGCCAGGTGCGGTGGCACATGCCTTACATTCCAACACTAGTTAACCATGGAGGTCTGGAGGTCTGTAAAGGCAGACAGGAAGTGAAAGAGCTGGGCAGGAAGAGGAAGTGATGTAGCTGGACAGAGAGAAAAAAATCAGATGGCAAGGCATATAGACATGGGTAGACAGAAAGTAAGTCACATTTGGAAGCTGTGGAGTTGGTGAGGTAAGGTTAGCTGTGGCTTTCCCTATTTCCCTGATCTCTCAGGTTTTCACACCTATATCTGTCTCCATGTTTTTTTAGTTAATAAGGCCATTTAGAAATTCATCTACATTCCCCTATTTTAGTTAAAAAGATTATTACAGGAATTGCTTATCTCAGCCCTATATGCTGGGTTTCATATTACAGGTGGGGCATGGCACTCACTATTGTTTTTTGTAGGTTCTGGGGATCCAAACTCTGGTCCTTACATATGCATTGTAAATACTTTACCCACTGAACCATCTCCCTAACTCCATACAAATAATTAAAGCAAGTTCAATATATTAAAACCTAGAATTAACAGGATATACATTGAATATAGGTGGTGAATGGCAATAAAGATGGAAGACATATACCTACACTTTAGGTAGAAATAGTTTGATTTTTGTACTGCCATTCCTCTATCCATTAACATTTATTGGGTATCATGCACATAACAGTATACTTTATGTTAGGCTAAGGAGACAGTGATAATGAAAGAGTGTTCTTTGAAGTGTGTGATAAGGAATACTTTTACTTAAGAGGTGAAATCTGAGAGCACAGTTGCATTTGGTGAAAGAGAGAGCCAACTAGATTTAGTATAAGTGATTCCAAAATATTTTAAGGTACAAGGGAAATATGGAAGTGTTTTTCTAAAGAAAGTTCTAAGCATTATAGTTTCTTATCTTTATTATCATGGACTCTACTCCTTAGTAAAGTGTCCCACTCCCATTTCACAAGAATACAGAGGAATATGGTGAATCCTGCCATGTTAACAACTGTAGATCTCTTACCAGGGTATATGAGAGAAATTTGATGTTGAGTTCCAGTTTCTTCCAAATAAATATCTTATACAACATCTTTCTAAGACAAAACTGTGACTTTTGCTGTTATTTTGTATGTTTTAGTAAGTTTGTTATTTGTTTGCTTTAAGATGCTACCTGATAGACTTTTGTTTACTTAAGATTAAGATTAAAAATAATTTATTGCCCATGCTCTCTCTATTGTTCTGGAATGGAAGTTCCCACTTTCCTTCTTTCAAAAGAAGTTTCATTTTTTCCCCATCATTTATTGAAAATACATCATTTTCAATAAAAATGCTGAGAAAGAAATAAGACAAACATCACCCTCTACAATAGCCACAAACAAGATAAAATATCTTGTGGTAACTCTAACCAAACAAGTGAAGAAACTATATGACCAGAACTTTAAGTCTCTGAAGAAAGAAATTGAAGAAGATATCAGAAAATGGAAAGATCCCCCATGCTCTTGGATAAGTAAGATCAACTTAGTAAAAATGGCAATCTTACCAAAAGCATTCTACAGATTCAATGCAATCTCCCTTAAAATCCCAACACAATTCTCCATAGACTTCAACAGATCAATACACAACTTCATATGGAAAAACAAAAATCCCAGGACAACCAAAACCATCTTGCACAATAAAGTATCTTCCAGAGGCATCACCATCCCTGACCTCAAGCTCTAGTATAGAGCTATAGTAATTAAAACAGCATGGTATTGACATAAAACTGGACATGTGGATCAATGGAATCAAATTGAGGACCCTGACATTAATCCAAAGACCTATGAACACCTGATTTTTGACAAAGAAGCTAAAATACAATGGAAAAAAGAAAGTATCTTCATCAAATGGTGCTGGGTGTCAACATGTAGAAGAATGCAAATAGATCCATATCTATCACCATGCACAAAACTCAAGTTCAAATTTATCAAAGACCTCAACATAAATCCAGCTACACTGAATGTGATAGAAAAGAAAGTGGGAAATAGCATTGGTACAGGAGATTACTTCCTAAAAAAAAATACAAGTAACACAGACACTGAGAGCAACAATTAATAAATGGTACCTCGTAAACTGAGAAGCTTCTGTAAGGCAAAGGACATGGTCAACAAGGCAGAATGGCAGCCTAGAGAATTGGAAAAGATCTTTGCCCATCCCACATCTGACAGAGTGCTGATCCCCAAAATATATAAGAACTCACAAAACTAAACATCAAAATACAAAATAATCCAATTTTAAAAATGGGGTGCAGATCTAAACAGAGAATTCTCAACAGAAGATCCTCAAATAGCCAGAAGACATTTAAGAAATTGCTCAACATCCTTAACCATCAGGGAAATGCAAATCAAAATGGCACTGAGATACCATCTTACACCTACCAGAATGACTAAGATCAAAACCACTGATGACAGTTTATGTTGGAGAGGATGTGGAGTAAGGGGAGCACTCCCCCACTGCTGGTGGAAGTGCAAACTTGTACAGTGACTCTGGAACTCAGTCTATTGTGTTATTGGGAATTAATCTACCTCAAGATCCAGCAATACCACTGTTGGGCATATACCCAAAAGATGCTTATGCCCAAGAACACTTACTCAATCATGTTTGTAGCAGCCTTATTCATAATAGCCAGAATCTGGAAACTCAACTTCATTGTCCTTCAACCAAAGAATGGATAAGGAAAATGTGGTACATTGACAGAGTGGAGCATTACTCAGCAGTAAAAAAACAATGACCTCAGGAAATTTGTAGGTAAATGGAAGGAACTAGAAAGAATCAACCTGAGTGAGGTAACCCAGACCCAGAAAGACAAACATGGTTTGAATTTACTCTTAAATAGTTGCAAAGCAAAGGATAACCAGACTATAATCCACAACACTGAAGAAGCTAGGTTAAAAAAAAACAAACAAAAAACAAAAACAGAAGAAGCCTAAGAGAGATACACATGGAAGGCCCCAGAAAGGGAAAATAATTAAGATCTTCTGAGTAAACTGGGAGTGGGGGTTAGAAGGGAAGGAATAAGGATGGGAACAGGAGGGACTGAGATGGCTGACTGGAGAGAGGGACAGAGAGGGAGAGCAATGAAAGAGATATCTTGGTAGAGGGAACCATTAGGGGATTAGAGAGAAACTTGGTGCTAGGGAATCCCCAGGAATCCACAAGTATGACACCAGTTAAGACTCCTAACAATAATGGAGAGGATGCCTGAAGTTCCTTCCCCTATAATCAAATCAATAATTACCCTAATTATCATCATAGAACCTACATCCAGTAAGTGATGGAAGCAGATGCAGTGATCCACAACCAAGCACTAGATTGAACTCCTAGACTTCAGTTTAGGGATCATAGGAGCAAATGAGGTCAATATTATGATGGGGCAAACCACAGAGACAGCTGACCCAAGCTGGTGGGAGCTAATGGAGTCTGGTCTGTCAGCTGGGGAACATGAATGGGACCAAACTAGGCACTCTGAATGTTGGTGACAGTTGTATGGCTAGATCTGCATGAGGAGATCCTGGCAGTGGACCAGGACTTATCCATGGTGCATGAAATGGCTTTTTAGAACACATTCCCTAGGCGGAGGTAGGGGGGATACCTTGCTCAGCCTTAACACAGGAGGGAGGGGCTTAGTCATGCCTCAACTTAGTGTGCCAGACTTTGCTGACCGCCCCCAAGAGAGGCCTTACTCTCTCTGAGGAGTGGATAGGATGTAAGATGGATGAGGTGGGGAAGCAGAAGGAGGGGAAGGAGGGGGAACTGGGATTGGTATGTAAAATGAAAAAAAACTTTTTAAAAATAAATTTAAAAATAGAATATAAATAATTTCCTCATACAATAGCTCCTGATTGCAGTCTCCACTCCTTCTACTCCTTGTAGTTTCTTCCCTTCCCCTCTAGATACATTTCCTTTTCATATTTCTTTAGAAAAGAACAGTCTTCTGAGAGGTAGCAATAAAACATGAAAAAATAAAGTATAATAATATAAAACAAAAACCATCAAATTCAAGTGGGACAAGACAGAAGTTTCACATATATATATATGGCTGGGCAGTGGTAGTGCACACCTTTAATCCCAATCCCAGAACTTGAGAGGCAGAGACAAGGGGATCTCTATGAGTAGGAGGCCAGCCTTGTCTACACAGGGAGTTCTAGGACAGTCAGAAGTTTAACACAGAGAAACCAAAAGAAAACACAAAACAAACAAAATATACATTAAGTTAAATTAGATTTAACAGATACATAAAAACATGCACATTTTACTTGACATGCATTGAGGTATTTCACATGTGTACATACTGTGTTTTGTTTATATTGGGCTAAAAGTATCCATCTCCCCAAATATGTATAATTTCTTCACAGTGAATTTATAAGGTATTATTTACCTCTGCCTAATTAGTGTATTTCTTATAGTGAAAGCTAACCAGAAAGAATTGAACAAATCCCTGAGACAATCTTTTGTGTACTTGTTCATTCAGGTTTTACCACATCTCTGTAAACTAGGTCCCATTTCTGTCAACTATGCATTATACACAAGGAAGGTCAAGAGCTTAAGTTTCTTGTTCAAGGTCAAAAAAACCTAGTAAGGAGAAAAATAGATCCAGAGGTAGACAATCTGTGTTCAGATACTATCTTTTACAATGACTGTCTATCATTTCCTTTCATTCATTTTAATACAATAATTTTACTTTAATTAACTATTGAAGATGCTGCTTATCTTACTGAATTTCATTGCTCTTTCCCCCTAAAGAGCATAAATTTCCAAATGATTTGCTACATTTACCTCTCACAAACTATTATATATAATTAGTTCAAATTTCAGCATTATATGTTTTTTGCAACCAGCTCTATTATGTATGTTTTGATATTTTCTTTAACTTATTGTTTGTTTACACAAAGATGTTTTAAACTGCCAATCTTACAGTGATTTGTCACCTATTATATTTGTGAATATATATATATATATTATATATTGCTGGAACCACGTTCTATTTAATGCTATAGTTTGTAATGTGGTATGGTGATCATTCCAACAAGTTCTTTTTGCTTAGGATTGTTTAAGACATCTGGAGTCTTTTGCACTTCCATATTAAAGTTGGAAAGATTTTTCCTATTTCTGTAAATAATATCATGGAGAGTTTGATTGGAATTGCATTGAGTCTGAAAAATCTTCTGTTAAGGTGGTCATTTTTACAATATTAACTCTACAAATGCATGAACATGGGAAATCTTTCCATCTTCTAGGATCTTCCCCAGCTTCTTTATTTGAATATTTAAAGCTCTTTATTTTTGTAAATGTGTTTTACCTCCTTGGTTAGATTTATTCATATGTATGTACATATATATTAGGGACTGTTGTGGATGGGAATATTTTGTCTCTTTCCCAACATATTTTTTTCTTTTATGTAGGAAGGCTATGAATTCTCTAAGTTGATTTTGTAACCTGCTACTTTTTCTTAAAGTATTGATCATTTCTAGAAGTTGTCTTCTACCACTTTTGGGGTCTCTTATGTATAATATCAGATCATTAGCAAATAACGACAATTTTACTTATTTTCCCATTAGTGCCTATTAGTACCTTGCTCTAGCTAGAGCTTCAAACACTGTACTAAAACACAGTGGGTGTAGTGGAGAGCCTCATTTCATTCCTGATTTTAATTTCCATTTTAAGCTTTTCCTCTATTTAGAATTATGCTGTCTGTTGGTTTGTCATATATATTATGTTGAGGTATATTTGCTTTATTTCTATTCTGATTAGGACTTTTATCTTGAAAGAATGTTGAACTTTCTCACAGGGATTTTCATGTCCATTAATATTATTTATATAATTCGTATCATTTATATATATTTCTATTATATATATATATTTAATTCCATTTATATTGTTTATATAATTTATCAATTTATATACATTTAACTAATACTGCACGTCTGGTATAAAGCTAACTTAATCATGGTGGCAGATTTTATTTTTTTTATATATGGCATTTTTTGCTCTGCAGGTATTTTAATGAGAATTTTGCATCTCTGTTAGGGAATATTGATCCGCGGGTATCCTTATATTTTTATATTTTCCTGGCTTTGATATTAGAATAATACTGGCTTTACAGAAGGAATTGGAAAGTCTTTCTCTTTGAAAAAAATTAATTTAAGCTGGGCTGTGATGACATACACCTTTAATCTCAGAATATGGGAGGCAGAGAGAGGCAGGCAGATCTCTGTGAGTTCAAGGACAGCCTGGTCTACAGGTAGAGTTCCAGGACAGCCAAGACAACACAGAGAAACCCTGTCTTCAAAAACAAAAACAAAAACAAAAAATAAAAAAGAAATTTAAGAAGCTTTAGTTGTAGTGACTTAAAAATCTGTCAGAATACTGTTGTGAATCCATAATCTACTACTGTTGCCACCAAACTTAAAATATGTCTGTACAATTTGGACACAGGAGTGGGAGGAATAGAGAGAGAGCTGATCTGTAAACATTTTTTTCTGAAGTCTAGCTCTCATAGCATTGGGTCATGCCATATGATCTACCAAAGAATAAAAGTAATCAAAAACCCTACTCAACTGTGAAGCCCACAATCAGTAATCAACCAGGCAAGATATCCTCAGTGATGTAGTACTGACACATATCTATCTTTTGGGTAAATAATAGCTTTTTAATTGGACATAAGGCCAACTCAATAGTTGGGAATCCATACTTGTTACTGCAAACCTAGTTAACTATCCATAGCTGCATAACAGTATATAGTTTATATATATACTGTTATGTTATATATATATAGTTATATTACTGCATCATAGTACTGTTATGAACAGTAGAAATAAATGTACTGTGTAATTTATCTTATCAATATAATTTTTAACTATATGCTAAATATTTATCCTTATATCTACAGATAAGTAAGCTCTTCCCATACACACCAAAGAAGCTTCTCTTTATAGAAGAGAGAGGCTACCATATACCAAAAATAAATGAAAGTGAGAATCCCATTCTTTTTTTTGTTTTGTTTTGTTTTTTGGTTTTTCGAGACAGGGTTTCTCCATGTAGCTTTGCGCCTTTCCTGGGACTCACTTGGTAGCCCAGGCTGGCCTCGAACTCACAGAGATCCGCCTGGCTCTGCCTCCCGAGTGCTGGGATTAAAGGCGTGTGCCACCACCGCCCGGCCGAGAATCTCATTCTTAATTGGTAATCAGCAATGCAACCCCTACAAAAAAAGTCAGCTTAGAAAATGGGTAGAATGATTTTAAGAGGCAGAAAACCAGAAGATTTTTTTGTTCTGAACATGAAAGGTATACTACACACATCACATCACAATAATATGGTTACCTAATGACTATATCAGATAGCAGGCCATTGTGGATGGGGAAATTTCACAAGGACCAAGAAGCAAATATAGACCTATAGGCAATCAGTGGCTGTTGAGAGAGAGTGAATTACTTTTCTCTAGGTACAAAGATCCTTCTAAGTAATCTAATCCCAAGTATCATCCTTAAACACATTTATATATGAGCAACATTAATGTACTCATATATGTATATACATATATAGTAAAAAGATCCTTAATTGCAAAGTAAATAAGGCGACATAAGAAGAGTTGGAGGGAAATAAGAAGTAGTAGAAATGCTGTAGATACAGTGCACATGCATGAAATTTTCAAAACATTTACCTCACTCATTAGATGCATTAATTATTTTTTCACTTAAATGATATAGCTGATGGTAGTTTGCAAGATATAAGATTCTAATCCACATCCTCTATGAGCCTGCCTCAGAGTCCACTAGTCAGGTAATTTTCTGATGATTGTCATACTTATTGAGGAAAATGCCAAACTGTAGTTCATCTGCCATACTCCTCAGTAGTTTTTGCATAGAATTATAAAAGTCATAGAAATTCCAGCTACATCATAGGTAAGACTATTACATGTAATTTTTCTAGGATTCTTTTATTCTGTAAATTAGACTGTTGCCATCTGAGGATCATTCACTACATAGGAACTTTGACCATAGCTAGAAGAGCGTGTATTTGATCAATGTGTAAACCTCATGGAATGTGACGGCTTTATACATATCATTTCTTTTTCCATTGCTTGTGATAGTTCCCAGTTTGATGAAGCAGTAGGATTTCAAGTGCACTGAGTGAAACCCTAGCTATAAACTTGTGTGTTAATTTTAAATTGTATGACAGCCTGAACTCTCAACTCTGAAAACGTATACAATGGGAACATTTGGAAAGTCATGTAAAATATTCAAATCAATTGATCTTGTTATCTGCACTGTGAAACCCAAAATTAACAATAGTAAGGAAATAACACATTATACTCAAGATTGTCAGCAACAGAATCTTGCTGGTAATTGAAAAATATTGAAATACCTTACCAAAAGAAATCACTTAAAAAGCTCTGCACTGACATTCAATAAAACAGAACACAAACATAAAGAGTGAACTCTTACAGACATGCACATTATCATTTGAAAGCCATGACACAAAAACTAAGACGTTATAAATTACTGCCTCAACACATTAAAATTGCAAGAGTTAGAGCAAAAATGAATTATGTATATAAATGTCAGTTTTATTACTTCATCTAATCTATAACTAAATTCATATGCAGAATTTGGCTTCCATTGTCATGAAAACCTAAATTGTCATTTAGAACTCATGCTGAATAATTTCTATGCCAAAGCCACCTAGAAAATATTTGTGAAAATTATGTAAATAAAGTAATCTTTATGAAATTCTAAAAAAGTGAAAGTTTTTTATTTCATTATTATTACGTATATATTATAATTCTATAATATTTATAACTATGGTTATTTTGACACAGAATCTCATGTATCACAGCTTGGCTTCAGCTAATTATATAGCCAAAGAAGACTAACACAACTTTATTCTATTGTTATAATATACTTCACCAAAAAGCAATTTAAGGAAGAAAGACTTTGCAGTAAGTTCCAACAGTAGGAACTTGAAGCCACTAAGCACATTATATTCACAGTCAAAAAAGGAAAGCAATGGATTAATGAATGCCTATTACTTGGTTTTCTCTCTCCTTCTATTCAGTCGAGAGCACACCCAATAAAACGGTATTGCCAACATTCTGATTGAGTCTTCCCACATTTATAACTAAATTAAGAAAATGCTTTACAAGAATGCTCAGAGGCCCAGCTTCCAGTTGATTCTAGATGGTGCCAAGTTGACAATTAAAAATAGTTGCTACAGTGGTCTTAAACAGCTGATCCTCCTTCAGCCATCTCCAATGTGCTGGAATTGCAAATAAATACATTTATTTTATGTCATACTGGCATCAAACTCAGGGACTAGGGACTTCTGTGTGCTAGAAAAACTTTCAACTATATGAGCTCCATTACTATCTTCAATTTTTTTATTATACTTTCATTTTAAATGTGAATTTCAGACATGAACAAGCCTGTGAGAAAACAGGCTTGCTTTTAGCTTTTATGCATTATTCTTACAAATAATAATATATCTATAACATTCAGACGCATTAAAAACATATTTGCTTACTTTATACTCAAAAAGTAATTATTTATATAATGGAAAATTGAAAAATCTAGTTTGAATTTATCCATGAATGATGAAGCAAACTAATTTCTTTCAGTCTTTTCTTTTAAATATATAGATATAAATATATATCCTATACATACACAGGCACAAATCCACATAGCCATACACATATTGATTCATCTGTTTAGAGCCTTAGCAAAATGTAGATTGCTTAATTTTAATTCATTCTCAAAATAGACTACTTTATTTGGTTTATTACCAATAGCTTAAGCTTGCTTTGAGGGATTTTGTGGAAGAAACTGTCGTTTAGGTGAAGATAAATTGTTACCATGGATTCAGAGAACTAAAACTAGTGAGTTGGTGCCCTTAGCTCTCATCTCCATGAGAGATTTTAAAGCAAAGTAGCATTGAGTCAGGGATTTCATCTCCTTTAAAATCCCATTAGGTAATAGTTCTATGTCTCCAATGGCAATGCAGCTCAGATTTTGAGAAAATGAACTACGTTATTGTTTTTCCCATATGTCACACTAAAACACAACATGTTCAATGTTGGTGAAATAAAAAAAACCTTCATTCTCTCACAACAAAATTTTACCTATTTACGGTTTCATAGTTTGATCAAAATGGTTATAATACTATAATAATTTATATATTTAAACTTTATTGAAATTACACAATAGCTATGCTGTTTTAACTTCTCATAAGTTTTTTAATATCATATGTAATTTCAAATGTTATTAGAAAGATTATTCATCACAGACATTAGCAATGATTTACTTAAATACTAAATATAAAAAAGCTACCATGGTGGCAAATGCTTTTAATTCAACACTTAGGAAGCAGAGGCAGGCAAATTTCTGAGTTTAAGAACAGCCTTGTAGTACACAGAGCAAGTTCCAGCATGGCTAGGGATATACAGAGTAACCCTGTCTTGAGAAACCAAATAATAATAATAATAATAATAATAATAATAATAATAATAATAATAATATAATAAATAAAAAAGCTTCAAATGAACTTGCAATACATTTTTAAAGATGAGAGATGTCATTAGTATCAGAACTTGTTGAGTATGTTTATTAGATAAGGAAAATAAAACACATAAAAAACTATCTTGTATACATTATGACAACTTGGAACCAGTGATTTCATGCCTATGAAAATTTATTTTCAGATATAAATCCCATCCAAATCAAGAAAAAGCAGCATGTTCAAGAAACATAAAGAGAGAAGAGACACAAAGACACAAAGAGAACGGGATAGATTTAGGTAAATTTCTCCTCAATATAATATTTGGCTTTTTGTATACTATTTTTATACTCCTATGCTTATGCCAGGTCTCCCACACCCACAACATCAGGGCCAGCTCTCCAGCACTTCCCTGGCAAGGGTCTGGGCAGGCTGTACTATTCTCACATCCTCCAAGTCTGCTTTACTGAGCCCATGACACCAGGGCCACGTCTACCACATTGTCCAGGCAAGGTTCACGGCCTACTCTCCCAAATGCTAAAGTCAGCAAGGGGCACGGCCAGCTCTCCCATCTACCACAGATGGTGAGGGTCAGAATCATCTCTCCTGCACCCCTATCCTGGGGGCTGGCTCTCCCTTACCCATACCACCAGGGCCAGCTCTACTGTTTTGCCCTAACGAGGTGCAGGGCTTGCTCTCCTGGATTCTACACACCACGAGGAAGGGACCAACTCATCCGCTCTTGTGCCGTTAGTGCCAGGTCTCCCATACTGCCCAGGTGAGACACAGGGCGAGATCTTCCACACTCACACCCTCAGGGATGGTTCACCCAGGCCCCTGCCACCGAGGCCAGCTCTACTTGTGCTGCTCAGGTGAGGTGCAGGACCAGGCTTACCCAAGTGTTATAACTGGTGAGGGGCATGGTCAACTTTCATGCCCTCAGGGTTAGATCTCCCTAGCTGCCTAGGTGAGGGATGGGGCTCCTAACTGCAGCAGCCAATGAGCAGCAGGGCCAGCTCTGTGCATCTCTTGGACGTCAATTTGGCACCATGTGGTAGCCAAGACCAGGGATGTCCCCATTGTCTTCGATAGTGACATGGGCCATTGACATTGACTCGGACCACTGGAGGGCCATGGACCAAGACATAGCTCTGGGAAGCAGTATGAGAGACGGCATCTCCATTGCCTCAGGTGGCACAGCAGGCCATTCACATCAAAGAGCCTGTTTTTTGTTTGTTTGTTTGTTTTTGTTTTCGTTTTTTTATGGTGAGCTACAAACACCATAAGTAAAATAATTCCCTATGCTTGTTAAACACACAAATCCCATGGAATCATAAGAGACCTCTAACAGGCAAATCAATCTTGAGTTAAAAAGCAAGCCTGGAGGTAACATCATATCTGATTTCAAGGCACACTACAAAATGATAGTAACTGTTGTAGAATATTATTTTAAGATTCGTTACTTTTGTTTGTTTAGCATGTGTTTAACTCCATGAACCTGTGCTACTTGCCTGTCTAAAAACATCTGATCATCTAATAAAAAGCTGAGTGGCCAAGAGCGAGGCAGGAGAGAAATAGCTGGGACTGGCAGGCAGAAAGGATAAATAGAAGGAGAAATCTAAATAGAGGAAAAAAGGAGAGGAGTAGCCACCTACACAACAAGCCACAGAGTAAGAGTAAGATTTACAGAAGTAAGAGAACGGGAAAAGCCGAGAGGCAAAAAGTAGATGAGATAAGTTAAGGAAAGCTGGCTAGAAAGAAGCCAAGCCAAGGCCAGTCATTCATAATTAAGAATAAGCCTCCATGTGTGATATATTTGGGAGCTGGGTGGCACCCTGTAGCAGGAATCTTAAATGTTCTTATTAATAAAGTCAAACCTGGAGCAAGTTATTGGGGTGAACTGGAAGATCAGAGAAGCAGAACAAGCCACAGCTTCCTCACCTTGCCAGTTCCTCAGTTGATCCTGTTTCCTCAGGCTGGAAGCCTCTGAGTCCTCAATCAGAATGGGTCTCAGCTGAACTGCTGCTAGAAGCCTGAAAGCTTAAACAGCCAAATGCTTCTAGTTCCTGATCTTCACGCTTTTCTGCTTTCTGCCTCACTCCCTGGGATTAAAGGCTCACTTTCTGGGATTAAAGGCGTGTGTCACCACGCCTGCTCTTTCCAGTGTGGCCATGAACTCACAGAGATCCAGAGGGATTTCTGCCTCTGGAATGCTAGGATTAAAGATGTGAGTGCCACCATTTTCTAGCCTTTGTATCTAGTGACTGTTCTGTCTCTGACCCCAGTTAAGTTTATTGGGCTGTATAATATTTTGGGGAACACAATATCACCACAGCACCCCCCCCAAAGACCAAAGACCAACTAACGACAAGTAACCACATAGCCTGGTGTTAGTATTAAAGTAGACACATTGATGAACAAAGGATCATAGAAATCCCAGAAATACAGGGACACACTCATTAAACTGATTCCCCCCCCCAAAAAAAAATTCAAAATCATACATTGAAAAGGGGTAATTTTTGCCTGAAAAGTTATGTATCTATTGGCATAAGGTTGAAACTTAATCACCATTTAACATGTTGGACAAAAACGAACCTAATATGTCCCACAGACTGAGGTAAAAGACCAAAAACTCAAAAACTATAGAAAAATATTTGAGGGCAATTGTTTAAGATATCGTCATATGCTTTTGATATGACCCCAAATGCATAGGGAGCAATAACATAGAAAGATAATTTGATTTACTTCGTACTAAAAGGATTCTGTACAGTAAAGGAAAATACCCAAAAAGAAATGGCAATGACCAGAAAGGGAAGGGAACTGTGGAAATATGAAAAATTTCAATCCTGCTTCTATCTTTCATGCCACACTCAGTCTTAAGAGCAATACTATGCTTCATATAAATTCTTCTTTTCCACATGATAACCAGAATGGTTAAATCCATATCTTTCATTTTTCAGTTTGAAAGATCCTTTTAAAAAAGCATTATTTTTGTCCTTTAAAGTGTTATGTAGTATTATCTTAAAATTTATAAGCATTTCTCTTATCAACTTATATTGAAATTTTCAGAAAATTTCTAAAAATAATATCGAGTTTATATAAAAGTTACTACTTAAATGTCAGTCTTATAGAATCTTCCTTATTATTGGGCTACATTGTATGAAAAATACATACGTACCATTATATGGTATGCATAATATATATTTTTCTAATAATTATTTGCATGACTTTTATGGTAGACAGAGAACATGTTCTTACACTGCACTGAAAATGTTTTAGAAACTGAGAAAGCCATCATTGATTTGTTATGCAAATTTTACTTGTTCACAAGTTGCTATGCAATAACTAGTTCTGTTTGCTGTACTCCAATAAGCCTCATGGATGGCAAATGTTTTATTTCTAAATTTCCCTTAGGAATTTTGGCAATATTTGGCATTCAAATTTCTGGCTTATATTTCTATACACTCTGTCCCCTTGAGAGAATAACCTGAACAGTTGAAAACAAAACTATTGTACACATCCAAGGACATGGGGAATAAAAGGGGGGAAATAAAAATGGAGAGGGGGATGTCGTGGAGGAAAAACACAGAGGAAGAAGAGTTTTGGTGCAGAAGATCTTGATGATATGCCATGTCAAACAACAATTACTTTTCTCTTGTACAGTCTCTTAGCCTAAGTACTTTAGCCCATGTATGAAAGTGAAGTTCTAGAATGCTTTAATTCTGTAACTGAGATTTTTCTGTTTAGTTGCAAAGTAAAACCACAGATCTATGAATGGGAGATGTTATTTTGTGTTACCATGCTGAGTTTCTGAATTATTTGGAGGGTTTCTAAATTTAGATTTTTTTTAACCCATAAAGAAAAACACTTAAAATATGCTCAAGTTTTAAAACTCTGACACAATTAACAGATATCTGGTGTATTTATTTGTTTTTAGGATGGTCAGTAAATGTTGTTTTTATTCACTCAGCATAGCTCTGCTCTCTTAAAAAGGGATACATTTCCGAATTCACATACTCAATAATCTAAAATTTCCTGTAATAATTCATGATTAAATTAACTTTATCTGATCTATTTTATGCAGCAGTAATTATAAGCTTGTTAAATATTTACCAGTGTGAGGAAAGTCTTATTGCTCCCTCTATTTTTTCCAGGCTCTAAATACTTTCTTTATAAGATTCTTAAACTGTATAGCTTTCATAGTATGTGTTTAATTCAACCTTATGAGAGTATTTCACAGGGAACTGGGACCAATAACAGTTACAATTTAAGAATATAAGGCATTTTATGCCAATATCAAAATGTTTTTATTAATATAGCTCTGTAGTAGAACCTAAGTTCAGGGATAGTGTTGCCTCCAGAAGTTGCTTTATTGTATAGTATTGTTTCAGCTATCCTGGATTTTTTGTTTTTCCATATGAAGTTGAATATTGTTCTTTAGAGGTCTGTGAAGAATAGTGTTGGGATTTTGATGGGGATTGCACTGAATCTGTAGATCGCTTTTTGTAAGATTGCCATTTTTGCTATGTTAATCCTACCTATTCATGAGCATGAGAAATCTTTCTGTTTTCTGAAGTCTTCTTCAGTTTCTTTCTTTAAGGGCTTTAAATCCTGATCATAGAGGTAGGTCTTTCACTTGCTTAGTTAGAGTTATCCCAAGGTATTTTATATTATTTGTGGCTATTGTAAAGGGTGATATTTCTCTGATTTCTTTCTCGGCCCATTTATCATTTCTATATAAGAAAACTACTGATTTTTTTTGTTAATCTTGTATCCTGCTACATTACTGAAAGTGTTTATCAGCTGTAGGA
>CABHPH010163246.1:0-34659 GCA_902168325.1 Peromyscus nudipes
GGGATAGTGCACACTTGTAATCTCAGAAGGCAGAGGCATGAGGATTATAAATTTGAGGCCAGCCTGGGCTATGTAGCAAGATTTTATCTGTCTGCCTATCTATTTATCTGTCCATCCATCCATCCATCCATCCATCCATCCATCCATCCAATCATCCATCCATCCATAAATAGTATTATGAGCCAGACATGGTACACACCTGTAATCCTAGTACTCCAGAGGCTAAAGTAGAAAGATTATAAACTTGAGGCCAGCCTGGCTACATAGAAAGATCCTATCTCAAAGAAATCAACCAATAACAAAATCTCCCATCATGTGTGAGAGGACAATGATGGAACACACTTTTTAAAACGGAGTTTTTAGAGGGAAAGTGTAGGCCTGATAAGAGCAACATCCACTCCAGCAGCTACTGTACTGTACTCCCAGGAGCCCCCAGAACTCTGGGCATTTACAATCTGAAAACCCCCTCGTCTGCCTCCCACATTCCACAAGGAAGCCAGAGATTATCCGGATGGGCAAATGAAGGGTCAACACTGGGGTGAGGCACGGTATTAAACAAGGTCCTTGCCCTCTGGTTGTTCAAGGGCACTCTGCCCTCCCGTGCCCTGCACGTGGCTGCCCTTCTCATTTTCTGATAACTGGGGAACATGGTTTGATCCTTCATAAGACCATGGGTCTGTGCCTGGGTCACTTGCCCAATCCGGAGGGCTACTCTAAAGCCTGGCACAGACTGTGCCCTCAACGTGCTTGCAACGATTGATTAAAGGATGGAAGGAAAGAAGAATAAGAAATGAGGGGAAGGAAGAGGGAGGGAGAGAGGGTGGGAGACTCCTTCCACTAATGAGCTCTGGTCTGGGCTTACAGCCGAGCTGGACCAGCCATTTTACTTACTGCTACAGGCAATGAGTGTGCGTAATTATCAGCTTTAGCCTTACTCATCCTTTCTCAGGGCCGTGTATGAAGCGGAGGGTTTCACCTGCCCAGCGGGTACTGAATTATGGAGCTGGGCTCTGTGTAATTAATCACAGCAAGGAGCCCTGGGGATCCTGTGAGGCTCAGAGTGTACAGGTGCACAGGGCATGGAACAGGGTGCCTGCTAATTACCCTTGGCCTGGTTTCCACAGTTCCCAGTGCTGGGCCATCCTCCTCCTTGGGGGCTGGCTGTATACTGGCTGTGACGTTCATTGCTAGGGATCATTGAAGAAAACCTGGGACCAGAGAAGTAGACTTGTGGGCACATTTGAGTAGCATATAGTTTGGGAGGAGAAATCAGCTTCAATCTCAGAGGGGCACAGCTTTCTCCGGCTCCGACTCCATCTCTCTCTGTCACATATGGCTATAGACATACACTATGCTTCATCTCTGATGGACCTCGCATGACAGCGGAGGAAAGAGGTGGAGGACAATATCCACGTTGGCAATACCACTATGTACTTTTTTGTTTTTTAAGATAGCGTCTCTGTAGCCAGGCTGGCCTCAAATTTTTAATCACCCTGCTTCTGCATTTGAGTGCTGGGATTATAGGTATATGCCACCACACCTGGATTACACTTAGGTAACTTTAAAAATATATAAAGCAATGTGTGTGCAGATTATGTATGCTCACATATGTAGAAAAAAAAAAGTACGAAAACTTTGAGATCGCTCAAGCGATAAAGGTGCTTGCCACCAAGTCAATCCCTGGGACTCACATGGTGGAAGGAGAGAACCAGTTCCTGAAAGTTGTCCCCTGACCTTTACACATGTCCCATGGCGTATATGCACATATGTGTGTGTGCACATAACCACCCAACCACACACACACACACACACACACACACACACACACACACGCAAAACTAAATAAAATTTAAAATTATAAAACCTAAATGGGAGCCAGGTGTGATGGTATAGACCTCTGATTCAAGAAGCTAGGGAACAGGCTTATGAGGCTCCACCCCTCCCTGAGAATCTTAGGCAGGTTAGTGGTTACTGGGAGAAAGAGAGTCTTTTTCTCCAGTGTTGTAGTCGCTAGTAGTTGCCCATACTCCTGTAAATAACCCTTCACCCAAGCTCTTGGTAGCAGCCCTAATTAGACTCATTGGGTTGCAAAAAGAAAAAAAAAAAGGAGACATGAAAGTAGAAGGGTGACTAGCGGGGAAGAGGAGGGGTCAACAAGAGGGGGCAAGAGAGAGTCATGGGGCGAATGTGGTCAAAATGCATGGTATGCATATATGCAAAGGTCGTAACGAAACCCATTCTTATGTATACTTACTATGCATTCGTAAAAAGTTAATGAAAGAGCTGAGCATCTGCTTTGTACCCGACCCTACTTTTCGAGACACACCTGAGGGAATATACCCCTACAACATGGACCCATTCCAGAAAAGGAGTGAGACAGCAAACAAGATAAATAAACAAAATACACAGAATATTTAACGGCGATGCATACCAAGGAAGAAACAGGATGCAGGGCTGGGAGTGTGGCTCACTGGTAGAATGCTGCCCTCACATGTACAGAGCCCTGGGTTCAGTCCCTAGCACTGCAAGAAAACACACACACACACACACACACACACACACACACTGTGAAGAGCCGTGGGAAACAAAGGCGAGACAGCAGAGGCTGGCTGTGGGTACCCAAGGGCTTTGCTGCTTCTAAGGGACTTTGAGCAGGACAATGACATGATGTGCTTTTCGTGGGCTCACTCAGAGTGACGCGCAGCAGTTAGAACCAGTCAGGTCAAGAGGGCAGCGACACACAAAGGGGCATGAACCAAGCCTAGAATCTAGGTAGGAGCTGATGATGTCTCAAGCCAGGGTGAATCCTGGGGGAGGAGGGGTAGGCAGGAGCTCTGCAGGCCAGCTTGCTGAGTGGCAGCCAAAGGCATGACACTGGAGTTCAGGGGAGCAGCCCCGGCTGTAAGGACACCGTGGGAGTCACCAGCACATCACTGCTATTTAAAGACACAAAATGCGGCACTTCATCCCTTACAATTAAACCATCTGAAGGCAAGAGGACGGCGTCGGCATCTTGCTCATTCTGGGTGGTAACTACGATGGTGTTAGAAATGCTGTTCTTTTGGTTTTTTATGTGTGTTTGAACTTTTTCTAATAAAAATGAATTAATAAACACTCTGTAATGTCATGCTGCTCCAGATTGCTAAAGTATTCTGTCACGAGTACTTCAGTGCTAAGTATGGGTGCTGGCTGTGAGTCCTGAGAGCCAAGTGCAGACTCCTCCTCCTCCTACCAGCCCAGGCTCAGTGGCTGGTCTCTTTGGGCTTCCATGTCCTCATTTGGCAACTAGCAGCTAGGCCCTGCTTTCTAGGGGCTCCCCCAGAGCTGGATGTGTAAGATCAGGTGGTAGGCACACAGCCCCTGGTTGTTCTGACTGTACCTCGACATCCCAAGCCTAGTCCTTCACTAATCAGAAATACCTCCTATCAGGACTCTCTGCAGAAGGTAAACTTGACCTCCCAAAAGATAGAAACTACAGTTAAGAATGCCAGGTATGGTAGCAAATACCTGTAACCCCAGCATTCAGGAATCTGAGGCAGGAGATCACAAGGTTGAGGCCATCTTGGGTTCTACAAACAAGAAGAGACTAGGATTGGGGAGATGGTTTTGTGGCAACAAACAAACAAAAAACAACAACTCATGTTTGCTGTGTAAGTATTAGAATGCAAGTTCAAATCCTTAGCACCCACGTAAAAAGCTGGGCTATAGGACTGGACTTGGTGGTGCATGCCTTAACCGCAGCACTTGGGATGCAGAGACAGGAGGATTTCTGTGAGTTTAAGGCAAACCTGATCTACATAGCAAGTCCCGGAACAGCCAGAGCTACATAGAGAAACTTGTCTCAAAACAACAACAATGAGAAGCTGGGCTGTATATACCTGGAACCCCAACACTATGGGGCAAAGATAGGCAGATCCCAGAGCACTCTGATGAGCTAGTCAAGCAGAAGGGTGAGCTACCTGTTCAGTAGAAACCACGTCCCAAGGCAATAAAGTAGGAAGCAATATAGGAAACCACCCAATGGTTCAACATGCATGCTCACAGGTATACAGCTCCACATACGAAGGAAGGAAGGGAGGGAGGGAGGGAAAGAGAAAAATAAAAGGAATTGTTATCAGGAGAGTTAGAAAGAACTTCACTCCATGCTCCCCAAACTAGGGTGCTCAAACTAGGCTGAGCTTTAAAGCAGAAGTCAAAGAGACTCAAACTCCATGAGATATATTGCTTATGGCATCCTGCTCAGAACATAAATAAGGCCTATGGGATGAGCCTGACGCATACAAACGCATGGGTAAAGGCTGGGAGTGTGGCTCAGTGGTTGAGCACTTGCCTAGCATGCCCAATGCCTTGAGCTCCATCCTCAGTGTCACACACACACACACACACACACACACACACACACACACACCATGGGTGGCTGGACCAACTGCCAAGTCATATAGTCAGACAGTAATGACAGCATTAATAGTCATTATGTTAATATGTAGTTTTGTGCCGGCTCTGAACAGAGAGCTTGGTAGGCTGCTTCCTGTTCTCGCATTTAACCTTCATGATGGAAGTTACAGGGTTACAATTTGCATGAGTCAGACATTTCAGATGGGGAAATCGAGGCTCAGAAAAGTCGTGCCCTAAATCATGTAGCAGAGAAGGAGCAAAGCTGGGATTTGAACCCTTGCGGTGGGACTCTGCTCTCAAGCTTTTCCTGGTGAGCTGAGTAGCTCTATGAATCTCCGGACAAAAGCAAGAGAGGACCACTTGGAGGTAGCTCTGCTCCTTGAGCCAGTTAGTCATCATCAACTCGTGAATATTCATTGAGTACCTACTGTGCAGAAGTACTCAATGTGCCTGGGCATGGCAATGTGAAGCCACAGCCTCTGCCCTGAGATGCTTGTGGTCTAGAGAAGCCAGTGCACCTGCAACATAATAAAAACTGCTGGCTCCAGCCTGCTCCTGGGAAGACGCACATCAAGAGGGTCCAGCAAGCCAGATGTGGTGGCTCAAGCCTGTAATGTCAGGAGTCTGGAAGGTCACAGGTTCCATGTCAGCCTGGTGAACATCGGGAGAGCACGTCTAAAACACAGACGCTCAAACAATAAAAGAGAATCGTCTACAGGGTCACATGTCTGTAACTCAGAAAGCGTGAGGCAGAAAGATTTCTGTGAGTCTGAGGCCAGGCTGTATTGTATAGTAAGTTCCAGGCCAGTCAAGGCTACATAGCAAGACCCTATCTGAGGGAAGGAAAGGAAGGAAGCAAGGAAGGAGAGAGGGGTGGGGAGGAAGAGGGCCAGCAAGGTAGCTCAGTGAGTGAAGAAACTTGCAGCCAAACCTGATGATCTGAATTCAATCCCCAGGACAGGGATAGAAGGAGAGAACCAGCTCCCGGCAGCTGTCCTCTGGCCTCCACACATGTGCGTGCGTGCGTGCGCACATACAGTGAAATGTAGAAACTACGGAAACCGGGGAAGCACAATGGGAGCATTGCCAGGATAGGGGGTGGGGGACAGTAGAGGGGGATAGTGGGGTAGAAGCGGTAAGTCAGAAGAGATGGGAGGGGAGCACATTTTAGGGAGAGGGAGGGAGGTAAATAGAGAAGAAGGCGGGAGGAGGTGAAAGGGGATAACAATACAGACGATCTGCTGGGGAAGAGGGGAAAGGATTCTTTAGGGAAGCGGGGAGATAAATACAGAAGAAAGAAGGAGTAGGTAAAGTAACACAAGGAGGTCTGAAAAAGTCACAAGGAATCATACCATTAATTATTTACCAAAAACAAACCTATGATACACATAATTCTGTGTTTAAAACATACACATGTAGCTCTAATGAACTTTTCTCATCTGGGCTGACAGTGTTCCCTTTAAGAGCCAAAGCCCACCTAACAAAAACCTCAACACCAGACATATGCCCTCTTTTGAGTTGTTGGCCAGAACTGTCCAAGAAAGTCCCAAAACATACAGCCCATTGCTGTTGCCTTGGTTACCCCCAAGAAGTGGAAGGTAAATCTCTGTTGCTGAAGACATCATGCACTTTAGAAAAAGAACCCAGAAACCCCTGAACTAAAACTGACCTGAATGTTCCCTCCCTGACGACTAGCTTTCATGGTAGCAGAAGGCGCCATGTAAGCTTCCAAAGGAAGGAGGCAACCAACAGTCCTACCCTATGAACCACACCAACAACCAGGACGGCACGGTACCCCTACTGGTGTAGTAGTGGCATGCATACCTTGGTGGTAACCAACAGCTCTCTAATTGGACTTAAGACCTGCTCAACAAGAGGGAAACCATGCCTGCTTCTGGAACACGGCTAACCACTCAGTGCTAGTGAAATCATGTTATTGGAGGAGAATCTACAACCACTAATTTATTAAACCAGCACAGTCCCTAACAACAATCTATAAATGTTTGTCCTTATACCCATAGATAAGTGCAGTCCTCACCCCTCCTCCAGGAAACTCTTGCAACAGGCAGAGACCTCTACAGAAAACCACAACCAATCAAAATGTAGGGTTGTGGAGCCCTGTCCCAATGGATACATCTCCAAAACACTCCAGAACCTAAGGCTCGGGGAACATTGTGGAAGAGGAGGCACAAAGATTGTAAGAGTCAGGGGATCAGGGAGTTTGCCGAGGGTGTGTCTTCTAGTAACATGAGAAGCTATACCCAGTAAGCCTCATCAACCTGACTGCCCAAACATGAGCTGAACAAGGATGATAACAATAGTCATGCCAAGCTAGATGGGAAAAAGTCCATGGGGCCTCAACTTATCCAAAGGTGGCTGGGGAAAACTGGGAGCAGAAGAGGTGGTCTTTCCCAGAGAAGAGCACACCAGTTGGTAGTCCAGTGCCAAATGCTCAGCGCTGAAAAAATATGTGCAAGTAACACTATACAGACTGAACAGGTTATATTTAGGAATATATATGAATATACATAAGATACGTATGCAATAACAACCAGTAAAAAAAAAGAGGCCATGGGAGTGGGGGTGGGTATGTGAGGGTTTGGAGGGGGGAAATGGAAGGGAGAAATGATGTAACTATATTATCATCTCAAAAATTTAAAAATTAAAATAAATGAAAAAAAAACCAGAAAAAAGAAGGAAGGGAGGGAGGGAGGGAAAGATAAATAGAGCTTAAGTAGAGAAACCAGGAAGAGCAAACATGGGGATGGGCTAATGTCAAGATACTAAACCTTTCTCTGCTACGATGGCATGATGGAAGCCCTGCCTCGGCCCTGAGCTCCAGACACTTCTCTGTAGCATTTTCTGCTACAGACAGCATACGCTTTACTTTTACCTGCACGGGAAGGGAAGGGACAAACTCAGTTACTTTGTGCTGTGTAAGAGGTGGCATCAGACACTCCTTTCAAATGTACTTAGGCGTGAAGTAGTGGTCATTTCTGGAGACGGAGATATTTAGGACTCAGTGGCTCAAAGGAGTCTAACTGCTGTGTAAAAGAAGAGCTATTGGGCATAGCTGCATCTGTAACCACGGCATTTTGAGGCAGGAGGACAGAGTTTGAGGACAGCCAGGACCATTTCAGAGCACTGTGAGGGAAATGTTGTATACTTACATGTACTTACCAACCCTATAAGACGGCCTAGAACTTAATCTTCAAATTCAAAGACTCCTGGAATCAATCCCACATGGTTAAAGTTTCACTTCTCCAAAAACATGTTTATTTCTTTAAAGTTTTTTTTTTTTACATTTATTCATTTTTTGTGTGTGAGAAGATGTGTACCATGGTCCAGATGTGGAGGTCTGCAGGAATCAGCTATCTATTTCCATGGGGGTCCAAGGCTCAAACTCAGGTCATCAGGCTTGGCAGCAAGCACCATCTGGCCACCCTGACGTGTAACTCTGTGTAGGGGTTGAAGCTAGGCTTCTAGTCATTTCATGTCCTCAGGGTGGACTTGTTTCCTTCCACTAACCTCCATCAGGAGCCGAGAGCCAGAGAACGGGCAGAGAAGTGAACAAGCCTGATATGATCCATCTCGGGCCCTGGACCATCTTGGACACAGTTTAGCCTGGACTAGACCAGCGAGTGTTGCATATTGTTTCAACCTGCACAGCCCAGAAATTGGGAAATATGGAAGTATTAAGGGATTGGGTTTTAACATTGTCATTCAATTGGCCTTGAGCAACATCACACTGTCACTTGTCCAAAGAGGAAACAGTTGCTGGCTCAGGTGGTAAAGAGCTGAGAGAGATGGCTTAGATAGGTAAAAGAACATGCCTTCCCATCTCTGGGCTTGTCCCATGGGCCAGGCCCTTGGCAGTATTGATACCTGCTGGAGGTGGGGAACACTGTGTCATGGATGGGCTGGGACGAGCTTGAGTGTGGGCCCAGAAAGACTGTGAGCAGCCACACACATGCATGCAGCTCCTGAGCTGAGCTGCCCTCCTGACGCTCTCAACCATGGGCTCTGGTTTTAATCAGCACTGGACCCCCAGCTCCCAGCACAGTGCAGGCTTTTGGAAAGCGAGAATGAAGGAGTGCCCTCTACTAGACTACGGATGCCTTCAGGGACCACCTCTGCCCCATCACATCATTCTCATTACTTCTTCCCCAGTACCTGCCATGGAGCCCTTCTGATGCCCATGATGTCAAGTCCCTTTCTCCCCTCTAGATAGTCTCAGTTCAAGCATTCTGGGTCAGGCTAGTGCCTGACTGATGGAGACAAGTTGAGAACGGGGAGGAAGTTGGAGCCAGGATGCATACCTTCCCTTTACTGAATGGTAGAATCGCTTTTCACCAGAGGTCATCAATATAGCCACGTGAAGGGCACTCAAGCATTATTCGGTCATTCATTAGTTTACTTTCCAGTTCATGTCTTCAGTCATTTGTTATTTCTTCTGACTTATCCATCAATCATTCCTTCATGCGTTCAATATCCACAAACCCTTGTACAAGACTCTGAACAAGGTACAGAGATGCTTTAACCAAGGGACACACATGAGCACACACACACACACACACACACACAGAGAGAGAGAGAGAGAGAGAGAGAGAGATCACTGCAGCTATTGGGGCATCCTATCATTTACATGGCACTCTGCATCCCACTGAAAGGTAGGTGGCTGTCTTATGAAAGAATGGGGTTGGGATGGAAGTTGGGGCTGGTTAAATGCCCCCACCAGGTCTTCTCTTGCTTCTTCTACCTCATGTGTGGTCTGGAAGGAAAGGTCCCAAGTCTGGATGGGCACATTCCCCTGATTTTCCACCTTCTCACCCATGATAAGGGCTTTAAAGACCAGCCATGGGAGAGAATGAAAATCTGAGCCTGGGCAAGAGTGGCCCCATTCAGGAGGGAACAGAAGTGGCAGGTAACTCTGTGTAGCTGGATGTGTGTGGCTAACAACCCGAGCACTGAGCGCCACAGGGACCTCACACTGCTTCCTTGACACTTTGGCAGGTAAGCAGGTAGGGCAGGTCGAGCCCTTTCACAGAGGGCCCACCTGCCTTCCCCACCTCCTAGCCCTGAGCATCTTACTGGGCCGTGTGCAGGGCGTCTGGCCCCAGGGAGAGGTGGGGTGAGCTGTAGTCCACACCTACGCAACTATAAAGAGGGAGCCTCCAGCTGCTGCTGCCTCAGCCTCCCTTTCTCAGCCACTCACACACCTGGACCATGGACCCCGGGGAATGCACGTGTATGTCCGGTGAGTAAGGAGGCCCACTTGGGGGCTTACAGCTTTGCCCCTGTATCCTGCAGGCAGCATGCGGGACTATAGGAAACTCCTTCTTCACTTAGGCACCCTGGATGAGGTTTGTCCTGGATCTGCGACCTTTGGGGCAGCTCCCACTCTGCTGGCTCCCAGCCAGATTTGCTGCCAGATTTGCTGAAACGGATGCACTGGTCCAGGGAATAGCAAAGGAAGGGACCTGAAAACCTTAGTCCTTCTAGCTGCAGGTCCCTTGTGGCAGCCACCAGAATAGGGAATGGAGCCACGGCCCAGAACCTGGACACTTGGTTATGGTCCTCTGCTGCCATTCATTCCCTAACACATTTGAGTGATGGGTCTCAGTTTCCTCATTTACAAATTGAGGTTACTCATTCTTTGCATACTAGGCAGTCTACGGAAAGGCTAAAATTAGCAAGTACTTGCACACATCAGCGCTTAAAGGCTTAGCTGGGACCTCAAGCCAGTAAAAGCCAGTTGTGATGGTACTTACCTGTGATTCTAGCACTGGTCGAAGGCTGAGGCAGGGGGAACCCAAATTCAAAGCCACTCTGGGTTGCTTGGTGCCAGGAACTATGTTGGCCAGGAGGAGGGAGGTCAGGGATCAAAACCATCCTATGCTTTCACAGCCTTGAAAAATAGCATCTAAAAATTTCAAAAGCATCCTTCGTCCTTAACAGTATACGTCTGTCCCCAAAACCTGCAAAAGATGAAGAAAATTCTTGTGTTCTGAAATTGAACGTGATGAATGGGATGAGTTTAGAAAGACAAATAAGTATGAGTCATTTTTACTAAATAAAAGTAAGATATGGTCTCCCTCCCCCCATCTCTGTGCCCCTTTCTGCCTTCCATTCAGGGTTTCCAACTGGCCTTGTCAGAAGAGACTATGGAAGCCCTTGATGGTTGTCACAGAAACCTTGGTCTTGCTGGGACTGGCCTTATCTGTTAGTTCTCAAGCCTGATTGGACATCAGTACCAGCTGTGTTGTGTTTTTAAACTCCTGGTTCTTTCCTTACACAGAGTTATAAATGGACCTGTTTCAAGGGTTGTTGTGGTCAGGAATGTGTATTTCCACAAGTAAGCCAGGTTTAGCTGATGCTGCCACCCCAGTCCACATCCATGGCCTGTCACTAGAACCACTGGACCATCCACAGGCACTGGGGCCACCCTCTTGTCCCACCGCTCCCCAAGGTCAGTAGCCTCGTGTTCACCAGTCTCTGCCCTCTCTCTTAGGAGGGATCTGCATCTGCGGAGACAATTGCAAATGTACAACCTGCAGCTGTAAAACCTGCCGTAAAAGTGAGTATGGGCACCAGGACACTGCCAGGTGATGGAGGGGGTGGAGCAGCCTCACCCTTCACTGTCCCTATCCACCCCATGTGGGCAGTAGATAGATTCTGGGGACCTTTTTCTCATTGGGAGGGATCTGAGATGATATCCAAGGAGACACCTGGGGCAGAACTCTCCCGGGCTGCAGCCCATGCAGCACTAAGAATATCCATGGTATTTGGGGAAGGGAGGGGACTAGGGACAGGTACTGTCCAGTCCAGTGAGGAAGAGTAAAAAGCCTTGGCCTGGAGTCATGAACCCTGACTTCTAATCATATCTCTATCATGGCTGTGACCTTTGAAAAGCTCACCCCCTGTCTGAGGCTCTGATGGACCCTAGTGGACCTCTGAGGTCCCTTCTGGCTCTCAAATCCCACAGCCTCCTGCCCTAGGGTTTCCTGCCACAGGTGCTTCATTTCCTCCTCCTCCTCCTCCTCCTCCTCCTCCTCCTCCTCCTCCTCCTCCTCCTCCTCCTCCTAAAGCATGGGAGAGGCAGTGGGAAGTGAAGAGCCACAGCTCATCTGTCCATCTACTAACCTTTCCAGGTTGCTGTCCCTGCTGCCCCCCAGGCTGTGCCAAGTGTGCCCGGGGCTGCATCTGCAAAGGGGGCTCAGACAAGTGCAGCTGCTGCCCCTGAAACCCACCTATGGCACAGGGAGAGAGCCTGGAGGTGACTGCTCGGTGCCTGAGTCAAAGGATTGAATTTGTATAATAAGTTGTGCTTTTTATATATATATATGCCCAAATGTGGTGCCGGTGATGTTCGTGTAAAGTTCTTGGAGCAATAAAGTTTTCATGGCTATCCAGTGGCTCAGAGCATTGTTTAACCCTAACCCTAACCCGGAAGGACCAAGAAGGGCTGGCTCTATTGCAGACCCTCGAGCTGCCCCCCTGCACCCCCATTTGCAGGTGGCTGCTTACTGCTGCTCTCTCTTCAAGGTGCTGCCACTGCACCTGAGGCTGGCTCCCATGTTACAAACACAGGGCAGCCATGAGTACAGGAGAGTTCATGACCCTGAGAACAGTTCCTAACCAACGCCAGGCAGGATCCAAAGCTGGTAGATGAATAGCCAGCATTTCTACACTGTCTTCCAGAAGGCTGCAGTGGCGCTGAGCTCCAACAGCTCACAGCTAACACACTCATTAAACCATGTAGGCTCTCTTCCTTGCCCCGTGGCATGGTCCTCAGGCAATGCTTGCTGGGATCCCCTCCCAATAAAACCCTTTGAGTGAAGGGTCTGCCTTGGCACAAGTCAGTCTTAGTCCTGGCCTAATCTTGATTCAGGGAAACTCACTGAGCAAAAAGCTACTGGTCTCGAGCTCTGAACCAGTCATGAACAGAACCTGTGTGCGTCTTAAAACCATCCCCAGCACCAACACACAGTAGTTTAGCTGTTTGGGCCAACACCAGGCCAGGGTGACAGACACATACACCAGGAGGAGAAACTGGGGCAGAGGAGTATAATGTGCCCCAGAGACTTAAGACTTTTTAGATGGATGGCTGAGAAGGCTGAGCTACCTGCAGAGGTCACTGGGGACAAAACACCACTGTCCGTCATTCCCAATGCAGCCCTCAGCACAGCACCAGGCAGCCCAGTCCCCGAGAGGCCTTGTTATTTATGCCAATGGGAGGCAAAGCTAAGGCTTTCCTCTCCACAGTCCCTGGGCACAGGGCGATGAGAATGGAACTGCCCAAGGGCGCCAGCGAGGAGGAGCCGGATGAACTTCAGATTACCTGGAGCTGAGCACCTAATCCTCCTGGGAATGCAGCTGTTTAGAAATCACCAGGAGTCTCCTGGGAAGGCTTTCATGCTCCACCCCAGAGCAAGCCATGCTGCAGAATCAGCATCTCAGAACAATGGAAGAGGCGTGGCCTTTGGCACCAGACAGCCATTTCGGTCTGCGAGGCCTTCACCAAGTCATTCACCCTCTCCAGGCTCAACCTGCTCCTCTGTCCTCTGTAAAGCCCCACCTTGGGGCTGTGCAGAGAAACTGTTGCCGAACATCCACGCACAGAGAAGGTTCCCATAAACAGGGTTTTCTCTAGGGACAAGACTACTTTTGTCTTCTATTTTTTAATCTCTGAGAAAGCCCCCGACTAGTCACTCTGCAACCACAGAACTCCACAGTGCCTGTCAAGGACAGGGTGTTGGCAGTTACACCCTCCAGGGGGCAAAGCAGGCATCTCTGGCAGGTAGGTTGGCTGCCCTTCCCTCAGCCAGTGCCTCCTCACCTTGTGCAAAGGCCAACAGGGTAGCCATATCTATCTCTTTCATTTCTAACCTACCTCTGAAAGGGAGAGTCGGCCCTCAGACTCTCATTTTGACGATAACAACACCCATGTGTAATGTGGCTGTTTGCCGTCTACTGAACATTTGACATTATCCAGCGCTGTGTGGAATAGTTTTAAAACATCACCTTGCAGACTTTATGCAGTCAGGAACATTTCGGAGCCAACCATGGCTACCTGAGCACCTGCCTCAGAGGGTCCCTCTCTGATTACCCTCCCCACAAACAAAGCATCTCGGACCAGTGCCACTTGCCACATAAGCCTGGTGACCTGACTTTGCTCACCAGAACCCACATAAAGGTGGAGGAAAGTGCTGACTTCACAAACATTGTCCCCTGACTCTACACGTGTGCCATAGCCATGCACACACACCATACCATACCACACACACACACACACACACACACACACACACACACACACACACACGACAGACATGCAGACAGTTTTTTTTAGAGTCTATGGGGGCTCAATATAGTAGAACACACCTACACACCTCCAATCCCAGCACTCTGGAGGATAGACACAGGTCAGTCTCTGTGAGTTCCAGGTTAGTCTCACATAGCAACAAACTCCAGGCCACTCAGGGCTACATAATAAGATGTTACCTTAAAAAAAAAAAAAAAGAGTCTATAGGCCCAAAGTGAGGTGTCAAAGAGGGATTCATTCATTCCCCCCCCCCCAAGCTCCTTTCCCACCTTCTGGACAATATTTTGATCACATGGGACCTCAAGACCCAATTTCAGGGTCTGTTTGTGACCTCTTCCCCACATCTGACCTTCCTGAGGATGGAGCCTGCCAGGCCATCAGTCTCTTGAAGCAGAGGCCTGCAGGATGGTCAAGGGGAGCTATCCTCAGGGATAAGGGTGAGGCTGGTGTAAAGAGGCATTAGTAATGTGAGTTTTGGTGTCAACATGGAACAGAACAAGCTGGGGGCAGGGTGGGGAAGGACATGGGATTCGGACCAGTCTTCCCTTTGCCTCTGCCCCTCCAAATGCCGGGAGCTAGTCTGCACTGACAGCCTGTGGTAGTTTGAATGTAACTGGCCCCCATAAGCTCATAGGGAGTAGCATTGTTAGGAGGTGTGGCTTCATTGGAGTGGGTGTGTGTCGCGACCACCTCGACCAGCAAGGAAGACACCCGAGCTCTTCTTCTTCCTGCAGTTTATTCAGGAACCTTGAACAATCTTCTGACCCCGGGGAAAGCCTCTCCCAGCCTTAAATAGGCACTGGGCAGCCAACCCCAGGTCGCCACGTGGGCATTGTCCATTGGCTCAAGCATGCGTAAGCAAGCCACAAATTTCGCTATAGCCTTATATGGAGTTGTTTACCACAGGGAGCGCTCGCCATCGGGAAGGCAGAAGGCGGAAACCAGCGCCATCTTTAAGGCGCGGCTGTACGCAGCTCCCTACAGGTGTGGCCTTGTTAGAGGAAGCTGTCACTGTGGGGGTGGGCTTTGAGGTTCCCTGTGCTCAGGGTACCGTTCAGCGTTTCAGTCGACTTCCTGTTGCCTGCAAGATGTAGGACTCTCAGGACTCTCAGCTGCTTCTCCAGCACCATGTCTGCCTGCATACCATCATGCTCCCTGCCATGATGATAGTGGACTGAACCTCTGAACTATAAGCCGCCACCTCAATTAAATGTTTTCCTTTGTAAGTGTTGCCGTGGTCACGGTGTCTCTTCACAGCAATAGAAACCCTAACTAAGACACAGCCCTAGAGAAGAATCCTGTCATGACACCCACTTTCCAGAAACTGAAGCCTGAGGCAGTCAGTGGCTGGCTCCGTCATCATAGACTTGTGAGGGGCAGGACAGGGACTCAGTGTGGTCTGCCTGACTCAGGTAAATTCTTGGCTGTGCTTTATACATGGCTTAGAGAAAGACAGAGGGCAATGCCACATGAGGGGTCCCCACATGGCCCAGAGCTTTAGAGAGTCCCCACATCACAACCCACAAACCTTAAATTTGTTACAGAATGTAGGGCAGCCTCCATCACTCAGGACCTGGTACTTGTTTGGCTCTGTGTGATCAAACAACCCTAACATCTGCTCTTTTGCCTAACGTTGTTCAGGCCCCAGAAAAACACTCCTCTACCTACTGGCCTGTGTCCTCAAAACAAAAACATGACCTTTGAGTGTCAGTAGGGTTCATGTGTGTGAGTGGTAGAAATGAGAGAAAATGAGAATCAACTAACCCATCCATTTCTATTTCTCACAAGCAAGTCTGTTATTGATTATTGTGGTGGTTTGGATGAGAATTGTTCCCCCCAGGCTCATATAGTTGACTACTTCGTCCCCAGTTGGTGGAACTGTTTGAGGGAGGATTAGGAGGTGTGGGCCTTGTCGGTGGAGGTAACTGGGGGCAGGCTTTGTGGTCCACACCAATCCAGGTGTCTTTCTCTGCCTGGTGGTTGTGTCTCAAGACGTGAGCTCTCAGCTACTGCTCCAGTGCCATGCCTGCTTGCCTGCCTGCCATGCTCCCTGCCATGATGGTCATGGACTCACCCTCTGAAATATAAGCCCCAAATAAACTCTTCTAGAAGTTGCCTTGGTCATGGTGTCTTATCAGAGCAACAGAAAGGTAAGTAGGATAATTATTACATCACATGCTATCATTTTCCAATTTCCGCTTTTTTCTTTGTGTTCTGAGAATGTTTATGAGTGTATGATGACTGCAGATATTGCGTAAGAATATTTGTAATGCTAAGAGGGTCACATTAGTCCCATACATTTGCATTATTTGTAAATATGTGCATATTTACATGCTATGGAGGGAATGTTTGTGGGCCCCAAAATTAAAATATTGAGTCCCAAGGCCCCAGTGTGATGGTATGTAAAGGCAGAGACTTCAGGAGTTCAAGAGGTAGTGAGGGTGGAGCCCTCTGGATGAGATTGGTGTCTGTCTATAAAGAAACAAAAAGAATGGGTAGCAGGGACTAAAAGCATTCAAAATCAATAGAAAGATTGCAAAAATAAATAAATAAATAAATAACCTGCAGAAACTGAGATCAAGGTTCTGACAGAGTGTGTGGTGAAGGCCTGACATCCTTAGTTACAGATAACCATTCTCTTCTTGTGTACACAGCAGGTCTACAGCAAGAGCCATCTGTTATCCTCCTAGTTTCTGCCTCTCCCTCCTCCTCTGCTCTCCCTCCTGACCCTCACCTGGTCCAAACAAAGCAGATCACTAGAAATCCTCTATAGACTCGTCTGCGGCTCCCTTGGAGCTGCGACTCCCCCGCTTCCTGTTAACTCATAGCTGCGATCCAACCCATTCTGGCATTTCAGAAACACTCCAAAGTCCCTGCTCTGTTCTCATCCTCCCAGACAGGCTGCTCTTGGTCCTCCTTCAGTCTCTGTGAATGGATGTTCAGGAGGGAAAAGAAAATGTATGGGCTCTCTGCTACTATCTTTGTCAAAAGTAGGAGCTAAGGTTTGAGTGGGAATAGTGTTCACCAATGCCACACCCTGCACACTCAAATGGACTCAGAGAAGTGAAGGGGTCTCCACATATAGCCAGGACTAGCTGATGGAGAAACCTGAAGACCCTAAGAGGGGCTGACAGGCATGTGACAGGAGGCTCGTTACATATGGACCTGGGGGTAACACTGGAGTGTTGGGAAAGGAAACGTCTAGAAAACAGAACCTAGTTAAGAAAAAAGCAGAGGCTGGGGTGTGGCTCAGTGGCAGAGCACTTGCCTCAAATGCACAAGGACCTGGGTTCCATGCTCAGAACTGCACAAGAACTCACTCATGGCGGTCACCCAGAGCAGGAAATGCTGTGTCCTGAGGTTGTCCTGAGCTGCCATGTCGGAACCTGCTAACAATCAGCTGGGTATCTGGGTGAGGACATGCGGATTGAAGAGACAAGGAAGAAGACAGAACAGAGTCGAGAGGTCTGCCGGTCCATGCCAGACAGCCCCGAGTTTATTTCACAGCCAGCTTATATACAGTTTTGAAGGACAGAGGTAGAACAATGCACAGCGCAGGCTTTTAACCACTATCTATCCTGCCTTGTGTCAAGGAGCAGGCAGTTTCTTTTTCTATCTCAATGTACCTCCAGTAGTCATCAACAGCCTGTGTCTAGCTAGATAGGGTGTTCCTTCCCATGGGCTAATCAGGACTTTCTCACAGCCCTTCAAGGAGACTCTGTGGGCTAATAAGGACTTTCTCACAGCCCTGGAGCAAGCAAGCTTGAACTCTATTGAATCAGAATAGACTTCAGATTCAAACTGGGAAACTGAGTCAGTTGTGGCCTCCCATACTGCCACATCATGTGTTCTTGTGCTGCCTGAGGGGGAAAGAAGGCCTCTCAGAGGCAGTGACAGACTGAACCTGATCAGGCCCTGGAGGAA
Organism: Peromyscus nudipes; assembly: GCA_902168325.1. Taxonomy (NCBI): domain Eukaryota; kingdom Metazoa; phylum Chordata; class Mammalia; order Rodentia; family Cricetidae; genus Peromyscus; species Peromyscus nudipes. The sequence continues at coordinate 17,645 of CABHPH010163246.1, forward strand.
TCCCCATTACAGGCCCCAAAGGAGAATTCCTCCAACTCACAAGCCAGTGCAGCTGGTGAGCCTGAGTCCAAAAGAGTCACCCAAGCAAGTTTAAGGGCACTGTTGCGTTTCAGCCTGGATGGGTAGGAGCCAGGAGAGCCAAGAAGGCACCAAGTACCCACTGCGAGGGTCCTTCAGCACAAGTTCTCAAGGAGACAATTTAAGTCCATATCTGTGAAGGGAAGCTAGGCTGATGACCATGCTTATAATCCTAGCACTCACGAGGCTGAGTCAGGAAGAGTGCTGGGAGTTCAAAGCCATCCTAGGCTATATAGTGAGTTGTAGGCCAGCCTGGGCTAAAGTGAGACCCTGCCTCAAACACAAATAGAGAAAGAGAGAGAGAAACCATGCAAACCAACCAGATTCACATGAAGATTTAAAGGTAGTCTGGCAGTTTACATGAAAGAACCATAAAATGGTCTTTCCATTTGACCCTGTGGTTTAGCTCAGGGACTATAAAGTGCAGACTCAGAAGTGAAGGGGCTTGCCGCCGGCCTGATGGCCTGAGTTTGGTTCCTGGACACACATGGTGAAAAAAATGAGAACCAACTCCTGCAAGCTGTCCCCTGACTTTCACATATGAGAATGAGGTGCACACACACACACACATACGCACACACACACACACACAAACATACGCACACACACACACACACACACACGCACGCACGCTATCTCTCAAGTAAATAAATGTATTAAAAATTTAAAGAATTTGCCATAAATGCAGGGAAAAAGAAGAAATAAAGAAAAGCTAACTCACTAAGAGGGGCACTCTAACCCAATTCACACTAGTGAGAAACTGGGAATGCCTTGGCTGTTTAAGTGCGTGATGAGGTCCACATGAGGGCTAGGGCCCTTGCACACACAAGGGTGTGATACAGCTGTTGTTCAGAAACCACAAGAAACAGTTATGGTCATATTGTAAACAGGCAGGTTATACACTCATTATGTAGTTCTCTCTCTCTCTCTCTCTCTCTCTCTCTCCTTCTTTCATTCCTTCTTTCTTTTCTTTCTTTCTTTTTTTCTTTTTATGCTTTTTTTAGAGAGAGTCTCATTAGAAAGCTGGTGTAGAACTCATTAGGTAGCATGGGCTGGCCTTGAACTTGCAGTGACCCTGAGTGCTGACCCTCAGTATCTTTCTGGGCCTCTTGAGTGCTAGGCTCATGCCACTGAGCCCACCTTTTTTGGGAGGAATGGGTGTCTCTTTGTTTTCCAGGATCTTGAATTTCTGGACTCCAATGAGACTCCTACCTCTGTCTCTCAAGTTGGCAGAACCCCAGACTGGCTGGCCCTCAGCAGTGTTCTCTGAACAAGCCACACAGAACACAAAATACAGAGATGAAATATCTAAAACATCAACAGTGTTTGTATTTAGATCACAGATAAAAGAAATATATATTTTTACTTTTCAGATTTAGTTTTTTGAAATTTACTTAAGTAGTATGTTTTAGAAGAAGTAAGTACATTTGAAAATGTTAAATCCTGCTGGGCAGTGGTGGCGCACACCTTTAATCCCAGCACTTGGGAGGCAGAGACAGGTGGGTCTCTGTGAGTTTGAGGCTAGCCTGGTCTACAGAGCGAGATCCAGGACAGCCGGGACTGTTGCACAAAGAAACCCTGAAAAGAAGAAGAAGGAGGAGGAGGAGGAGGAGGAGGAGGAGGAGGAAGAAGAAGTTAAATCCTGAGGACAGAAACAGTGAGTATATAAACACAGATGCTGCAGGATGTGTGTCACGGTGTGGATTAGAATAGTGAAGATTTGGAAGTAACAAAGGTTCCCTCCCCGCAGTGTGCCCCAGGGCCAGTGAGATGGGTAAGTGGGCAAAGGTACTGCCGCCAAGCCTGGCGACCGGAGTTCAATGCCTGGGACTCACCTAGGTGAAAAGAGAAGTGACTTTGAAAGGTTGTCCACTGATGTCCACATGTGTGGGATGACGTGCCACACATCATACACACACAATAATAATAATAGTAATAGTAATAATAATAATAATAATAATAATAATAATAATAATAATAGCCAAGCGTGGTGGCGCACGCCTTTAATCCCAGCACTGGGAGGCAGAGTCAGGCGGATCTTTGTGAGTTCAAGGCCAGCCTGGTCTACAGAGTGAGATCCAGGAAAGGCGCAAAGCTACACAGAGAAACCCTGTCTTGAAAAACAAACAAACAAACAAAATAATAATAATAATAATAATGAATTTTTAAGTCCAAAAGAACATGGTTAGTAGGTAAATTGTGGGATAACACTATTAAAATAAAATTTGTCATGCAATTAAGATCATAGGCAGATATTAACGATCTACCACAGAGTAAGGGAAATGTCATTTGTAAATCAATGTTATTGTGGTCTCCTTTTTTGCTTTGTATTTGAAAACATTATGTATGTAATTGTTAATTTCCCCCCAAATTTTTTACAACAAAGAAAGAGAGGAAAATGTAGGGTTTTTTTTTTTTTTTTAAACTTCAGGGGCCCACTACCCAACTCCCAAATAAATACACGGAGACTTATTCTTATTTATGAGTGCCCAGCCTTAGCTTGGCTTAATTCTAGCCAGCTTTTCTAACTTAAATTATCCTGTTTGTCTTTAACTATGTTTTGTCTCTGGGCTTTTTACCTTTCTTTATTCTATACATCTTTCTTTCCTTCTTACTCCATGGCTGGCTGTGTTGCTGGGTGACTGGTCCTGGTGTCCTCTTCTCCTTTTCTCTCTCCTCCTTCCTCTCTCGAGCCTAGATTTCTCCTCCTATTTATTCTCTCTGCCTGGCAGCCCTGCCTATCCCTCTCCTGCCTAGCTATTGGCCATCCAGCTCTTTATTAGACCAACCAGGTATTTTAGACAGGCGAAGTAACACAGCTTTACGTAATTAAACAAATGCAACATAAAAGAATGCAATACATCTTTGCATCATTAAACAAATATTCTGCAGCATAGATGAATGTAACACATCTTAAACTAATATTCTACAGCAGGAAAAGGAGCAAGATCTAGATGAGGCTGGGTATGGTGGCACATGCCTGCAATCCCAGACAAGCCTTGAGAGATGCTGAGGCAGGCCAGTTGGGAGTTAGAAGCCAGCCTGGGCTATATGGCAAGACTCTGCCTCAATAAACAAAACAAGCAAAAACCAGGAGGAGAACCAGACCAAGGTGTTACTTATTCTTGAAAGAACTATTTACTGGGTGTTTTTTAATTTAATTATTATTATTTTTTGTACAGGTGTTTTGTCTCCGTGTATGTGCATCACTTTCCTGCCTGGTGGAACTGGAGTTACAAATGATTCTGAGCTGCCACATGGGTGCCAGGAATCAAACCCAGGTCTTTTGGAAGAGCAGTCCGTATTCTTAACCACTGGGCCATCTCTCTGGCTCAGTATTGTTGGGTTTTGAGACAAGGTATTACTACATACAAGAGACTAAACACAAGGTGTTGGGATTAGTAGGCATAAGAGATCGATCACACTTGGTTCAAATAGAAATAGAAAAGACAAAATACTTGGAATTGAAACTATTGTGGCAAATTTCAGAATCTGGACCATTTGACTACTGTGGTCCCAGCCTTACTGTCCATCTGCCTCTGCAAATCACTGGCCCAGGGACTCTTGTTTGCTTTCCCTTATTTTGCCTCAAATGCTCTTGTCAGAGAGATGAGGGTAATCATGACTATCTACATTTGATAGATCCTAAAGCTGCAAAGTGGTGACAGGGTGGAGCTTGCATAGCATGCCTGACTCCCTGGTGCCCTTCCACGTCTGAGCTCTAACCCACAGCAGGGCTGTTAGAGTAAGGCAGTGTCTCCCAGCCTTGACGCTGATGACACATGCAGTCAGACGCTCCTGGGCGCTGTAGGACAGCCCTGGGCACTACAGTGTCCCTGGCCCCTTGCTGTCACATGACAGCAGTATCATACCTCACTCCATCACCACAGCCAAGGCGGGCAGCCACCAAGGGTTTCAGATGTAACTGAATGCAGTAAGTTCTACTTGAGAGCAAAAGCCAATAGCACAACCAGAAAACCAAAGAATGGGAAAGTTTGTTACCTACAACACATAAGAACAGCACTGGATGTATTTCCAAAGCAGTGCCCTCTCCAAGGAATTGTGGGGGTTTTGTTCAGGGAGCCTGTGCATATTCACATGGGAGAGCATTTAGAGGCAGGAGCCTTCCAGAGAGAGCATGCTCAGTTTAGGATGTACTTACGAAGCATGCTAGTTGAAGGTCACAGTTCAAGAAGGAAAGACGGGAGACATTCCTAAGTGTGCTTAGCTCAAGGTTATGGAGCACAAATGTGAACAGTTAAAATGGAGACAGGAACACTTCTGGGCATGCTCAGCTTGAGAGCTAAAGATGGAAGAAGATGGGTGGGGACAGTGCTGGGCATGCTCAGCTTGAGAGCTAAAGATGAAGGATGGGGACAGTGCTGGGCATGCTCAGCTTGAGAGATGGAAGATGTGAACAATTCTAGGCAGGCTCAGCTTAAGAGCTAAAGATGGAGGATGGGGACAGTCTGGGCATGCTCAGCTTCTTCCTCCCCAAAAAGATTCTAGCTAAAACCAAGCAAGGGACATTTGAAGGTGCATTAGCATAGGAGGCTGCCCCTAAGGGTGCCTGCTCACTTAGCTGCTGCCAGACATTACTGAACACCTCTGGGGGATGAGGCAGAGTCACCCACAGGTGAGGACCACTGAAGTAAGGTGATAGTATAAGAAGAAATTTTGATACTGGGTGAAGCCCTGTCTCCATGCCTTGAAAGCTAATAATTGTAAGAGGGGAGAGGAAATACTGTTGATGCTAAAAAGCCCTGGTATTGCCACTCTAGGGAGACTCCTGGCATCATTTATCTTACTATGTACTTTTAAATTGTTTTTTGGTTTTTTGAGTAGGGTCCTGCAATATAGTCCAAGCTGGCCTTGAACTCCCAATCCTCCTGCCTCGGTATCCCAAATGCTGGGGTTGCAGGTATATATCACTACACCTAGCTCCTATATATTGGTTTTGGGTGAAATAGCTCTTTTCAGCTAGACTTTGGAATTTTGAAGAAAATGGACATTATCTTACTCATTATAACACTTTGCATGGTAGCTGGATTAAGGCAGTGCTCATAAATTTTTGGACATAAAATAAAATTTACAATGTATCACTCATTAGGAAAAGCAAAATGGTGGGGAACCCATGGTAAGTTTATTAATTCACACTGAATCCACTCTGACTCTATTCATGACCCATTCTTGAAGGGCTCTTATAAAGTACTAGCCCCTAGCTAGGCAGTGGTGGCACATGCCTTTAATCTCAGAACTCAGAAGGCAGAGGCAGGTGGATCTCCATGAGTTCAAGGCCAGCCTGGTTTACAGAGTGAGTTCCAGGACAACCAAGACTATACAGAGAAACCTGTCTCGAAATAAATAAATAAACAAACAAGCAAACAACAAAAAAATCAATGAAATCAGTGATTTGTGCATTCCAAACGATTTACCTAATGGTCAAAAAGCTGTTAGGTCAGGTACAGAGGAGGGCAGTAAATGGCCCTAGGCCCGGGGAACGCAGGAAGGGCAAAGAACTGACCTGGAGCCTATTGGATCTAAGCACCCAGGACTCCAGACTGGTAGAAATAACACCTCCCTGCCTACTGTCCTTTGAGAAGCACATAAATTTAGTTATGATCACTTATCAGCTGGCCTATTATTGTGCTGAAATTTATTTTTAAAAGGAATCCTGTGTCATTGCTGTTGAGACACTGAATCATTTGGCAGAAGTGGTGGGTAACCATGGAGACAAATACCAAAACAGCAGGCAAAGCCCCGAAAGTTCTAGTAGGTGCTGCGGCTTTTCCCTCCCTTGTCCCTTTCCTGCCTCCTCCAGCCTCTGTGTGTGAAAAGGGGTGGGGGAGAGCTGGGGCAACATGGGAGAGGCGTTTAAGACAGCACTGAGTTGAATTTCCTTAAAACAACCTGGGAGATTGGTCCAGAAGTCAACAAGGGATTCTGGGTTGATTTATATATACAGTTGTGTCATTTGAGGAAGCTGGAACCAGACTTGGAGTCAAGAGTTTGAATTCTAGCTTCATGTCACTCTTGTGTGACTCTGGCAAACATTCATGTTCTCTCTCAGCCTTTCATCTGCTAAAATAAGAGACAGCTATGACATGAGTTTTCAGGTGTCTCAGCATCACTGTCCCAACCCTAGGGTGAGTAGAGCACCGTCAGGACTGGGAGGGAGGGCCACTTCACCAACTCAAAGATAAAACCTCATACACATCAATAATCTGGTGACAGGCTAGGCATGGTGGCACACACCTTTAATCACAGCACTCGGGTGGCGGAAATAGAAGGATCCATGAGTTCAAGGTCAGCCTGGTCTACAGAGCTAGTTCCAGGACAGCCAAAACTACATAGAGAGAGCCCGTCTCAAAAAACCAAATCATCATCATCAACATCACCACTACCACCACCACCATCACCACCACCTGGTAGCAGATGGGAAGTCAATGGCATAAATGACTTCAGGCATTCTGGGTCTAGTTATTACAGCTCACAACTGGCCTAAGCCTAGCACCTAGTTCCCTGAAGAGAAAAGCGAGGTCCCTAACATAGCAGAAAGAACCCTGGGCCAGACTAAGGTCTGTTTGTAGTGAAGAACCTACCACCTGGGCGTTATGAGGCTGGAATTCTGATGTTCTTTACTGTGGAATCCACAGTGTTATGGCCAGGCTGTGGACTAAAAGACCAGATAACCGAAATACATCAGGGCAGGCTGAATAGCACTGGACCTGGATTCAAGTCCTGAGTCTGCCTCTAGGACAAGTCACTTGATTTCTCTCAGCCTCGGTTTCCCCACTTACCAAAATAGCAGAATTGAAAGTAGTCTCAGAAATATGTAGCATGCTTAACTCCACGCGGCCTATGACAGGGGACCTGGCATGCAGTAACTACTGCTCCCCACCATGGAGGCACTGTTTGTGGGAGCCATTAGCAGTCATCTGGTAAACCCATGTGAAAACTTGTGTACAAACTAGGATGAGGCTTCCTGAGTTCACAAAACTACCTACTAGGGAAGCTAGAGCTCGAACCCACAGAGGTCCTGAATCAGTATTCCTCACCCCAGCTTCAGCGGCCGGGCAAACCCGCGTTAGCTGCCGTTCACTCTGACAACACTGCAGTCACTCTGAGAAAAGGCTGCTTCTGCAAAGAGGCAGATAGATGTGCAAGCGTTCTTCTGTTCTGAACACTGTTTACAGAGGTTCCTGAAACCCTGGCCAACTGCTCAGTCCCAGCACAGTAAACTGGGAAACTCTGAGAATAAAGAAATCTTAATCCAGCACTGGATCAACTTCGACCAGGGTGTGGGACTCGCCTGGTGCCTTGTGCTTTTATGAATTCACCTGGGGATTTTCCACTCTGGGTAGGTGTGACCCTGGCTGTTCTCCACCCGTCAGCCTACCTGTCCCTGCCTGTTGAAATCAATCTACCTGAAAAGGTAGATCTCCATAAACTCCCTTATCCCCGGATTGCTGGGAGGGTGTGGTGTGAAGCCGGCTGTGAGTGACCCCAGGGACACACAAGCTCCTGCCTACAGACCCCCATTCCAGAAGCACAGAGCTCAGACTTGACTGTGAAGCTGGGGTCACATAGAACATGCTTGTTTATAAGTGGTCATAGCCAGCGTGGCTGGGGCTCTGTTCTGAGTGTTTTTCGTGTGCTACCCATTTAAAGTCCTGAGGAATCCATAAAGTAGTGACAGATATTATTACCACTCTCCCCTGAGCAACACAAGCTACCTATTTGTCTAGTGAGTGGTGAAGCCACAGGACAAATGAACCCAGTCAGCAAGGTTATGAAAGGTCATTCATTTATTAACTGTGTTCTGGATGGGACTGTGTACCAGGCGCAGGTGTACACAGTGGATGGAAACTTAATTTGGCACATCAGTGGACAGAAACAAAGATGGCTGCTCTTACCTGCGTAGGTCGGGGTTATGGGGAGGGGCAGAGAACTTGAAACATTACCCACAAGTGAGCAATATATTTGTAAAAAGGTGTTAAATGCTATGAAGAAAGGAAAGACAGAGCAAGGCAGGGAGTTAGGAGTACTGGGGGTTGGATGTGTGTTCTAATCCTAAGTAGGCTGGAGGTGTAGCTCAGTGGTACAACTCAGTAGCTTCATACTTGATATGCAGCCCTGGATATAATTCCCAGCACTGTGAGACAAGACCCAAAACAAAGGATTTAAAAGACGCTGCTCAGGGCTGGGGAGATGGCTCAGTTTGGTAAAGTGTTTTCCACATAAGCATCAAGTGCCTGTGTTCAATTCCAAGCACCCACATTCAAAAGCTAAAGGTGACAGCATGTCGCTGTCATTTCAGCCTTGAGGAGGAGGAGACAGGAGGACCCTGAGGCTTGTGGGCTAGCAAGACTTGCTGAATCAATCAGCTCCAGGTTCAGTGAGAGAGCAATGGAGAGGAAGAAGTCCATCTCTGGCCTCCATGCGCGTGGTTACACACACAGTGCTCCCCACACAGAGAGACACGCATGGAACAGGCTGCTCAGAAAATAGACGTAATTGCACGTAATCCCAGCGCTCTGGAAGCTGAGCCGGGAGGATCCCAATTTACAGGTCAGCCTGTGAGAGAGGAGCAATAGAGCCCGTGTTAGAAACAGAAAACAAAAGGCTGAGAGTGACTGGAGGCTCTCACGGAGAAAGTAAGGTGAGTGAAACCCAAAGCAGAGCCAGGCCTGGGGGCACATGCCTGCCGTTCCAACACCCGGAGGCTGGCCCAAGAGTACTGCAAGTTCAGCACGCGCTACAGTGTGCACAGTGAGATCCTGTCTTGAAAGAAAAGGAGGGAGAAAGGGTAAGAGGGACGGAGGGAATCTGGGGGTGGGGGGGTGGGGTGGGGGGAGACAATGATCACAGGCAAAGGGACCACAGGCACAGACTATCATTCCAGAGTGTCAGGATCAGGACTCAAGGACCAACATATATTGGTCCGACAAAGGAAGACCCTAGATGGCAGGGAAACAGCCCAGTTGGTAAATGCGCTTGCTCTGCAAGCTCGAGGACCTGAGTTCGGATCTCTGGCACCTGAGTCAAAGTCAGGCATGATTGCATATGCTTATTACCCCAGCACGGGCGGGCAGAGACCGGTGGATCTTGGGAACCCCCAGCCTGCCAGCCTAGCTGAACCGGCAAGCTTCCAGTTCAGTGAAAAACTCCATCTCCAGGCAGTAAGGCAAAAAGTGATAGAGGGCACCAATATCCTCCGCTGGTCTACGTGTGCATGTGCACAGGCACATGGCTCAACACACACCTGTCCTTGGCCAAGCCATTTGAAGGCCACTGTCCAGCTCAGATTAGGAAGAGAGGCTCAGATTTGTCTGATGGACAATTAGAGCAGGGCTGGGTAATGAATGGGTAAAACATGCATACACACACACACACACACACACACACACACACACGTCATCAAAACTGAAGTCTGAGGCCAAATTGCTGTTGCGTGCTCATTATCCCAGCACTCAGGAGACTGAGGCAGGAGAATCCTGAGTTCAAGATGGCCACCTGGGTTATGAGAGAATTAAGAGTTCAAGGTCTTCCTACACAGCACACCCACTGTCTCAAAAAAACTAAAACTAAAGCCAGGGTTGGTGGTGCATGCCTTTGATCCTAGAAGGATTACAGTGTAAGGTCTTCCTCGGCTGCAAAACAAGTTCGAGACTAGGCTGGGCTAAGACCCTGTCTCAACAACCAAGAGAAGCAGTGTCCAACCATCTCTAAAGAGAAGCGGTGGTCCCTAGGAGGTGTCTCTGTAAAACTGGTCTGGGCGAAGGAGGTGTTCAGTGTCCAGTGGAAGGGTTGTGTAGGAAATGCTGTGTCAGGAGAGGCTTCTTGTCTTCTTCCCACGAAGCTGCAGGCCTCCACACTCTGTCCTTCTTGAGCCAACCTGGGAGCGCCCTTGCTGCTGCTGCTGCGATGGTCAGTGGCAGGCTCACTGAGAAAGATTTCCTTCTGCTCCCACCTCAGCATCCCATGTGGACCAAACTGATCGAGAATTCTAGGATAAGGGGGAGGAGAATCGATAGGAAAGGGCGAAACGAATTTGTCTCCCTCCACTTGCAAAGATGGTACGCGCAGGCACCCTTAGGGAGACGGCTGCAGCGGCGGCGGGGAGTGGACATCGGGTAGGGTGGGCCACTTCGGTCGACACTTGACGGAGACTCGGGGACAGCTGCCGCAGCGCACACAGAAGAGCGAGCAGGCGCCGTGCGCAGAGGGGGGCGCCCAAGCCGCGGCTTGTGCGCCCCCGCCCGGGGCTATAAAAGCCTTGCCACCTGCTGTCCTAGCTACACCGCGTCCGTCCGTTTGCCTGGAGGAGCCAAGCTACGGTCTCTCGCGGCAGCTGGCCTGGATATGGACCCTGAGACCTGCCCCTGTCCTACTGGTGAGCCCCCTCCCACTCCTGCAGCACCTTGTTCTTTATCGGCAAAGAACCCCACTCCTGTGTCTTCAGGCGCAAGGGCATTGGGGGGAGGAGCCCCTTGTTTCTCATCTTTAAGCCTGTGATGGAGATAACGGAGGTTGGCTACCCATCTACTTTTAGGGCCGGGGACGCCAGGTTTTCCTACTTTAACCCTTCGTGTGCCCTCTTAGGTGGTTCCTGCACCTGCTCGGACAAATGCAAGTGCAAGGGCTGCAAATGCACCAACTGCAAGAAGAGTGAGTGCACCCCTCCTTTGCCCATCCTAGCCCCGCGGCATCCGTCCCACCCCAAGACACTAGGTAGCAAAGCTCCCTGCTGCAGACCTTCAGATACTGCAGAGGCTGTATCTACAGATGTGAACACAGTAGGCCAGAGTGTGTGGGAGGGGATATTTTGATGAATTTCCGGAACACATCAAAAGGTAGCTGACCAGAGCTAAGCCCCCGCTCGAGCCCCACTCTTCAATGTTTCCAGTGCCTGGGGAGCCCCAAGAAAGACCAGGGGTCAGCTCCAGACTTGCAGTTCTTTGGCCCCCTCTCAGGCCTTGTGGCTCTCCTCAACTTGCCCTCTCCAGCTCACAGCAATGGAATATGCTTGGGGGAGGGGCAGAGGTGGGAGCAATGCTCCCTTCTCTTGGGTGTGACTAGGCAAGAATCCCATGGATGTCCTGGCCTCAACACCGTCCCTGACCTTCCAGCCTTATGGGGCAAGTCTCCTGCCTTCTCCTTAAGACCCACCCTCTCCCTCAGCCCAGGCCTGAGCCCAGCATTCCCAGGGGATGCCCTAGCACCCACCCAAGGAGCTGGGACTGTCTAGAGAAGCCCAGCAGCAACTGCAGCACCCCGGATGCTGTCAGACCTCATATGACAGTACGAAAGAGACAGTCAACCCGTGCTGGCCAAAGCCTGGTGATCCCCAGCTCCCAACTCCTTTCTCCTCCCCTTCAATGGAGACAGATAAGGGCATCAGACTGGACACACACACTTCCCCACCCCCACCCCATTTTATCTACAGGCTGCTGCTCCTGCTGCCCTGCAGGATGTGAGAAGTGTGCCAAGGACTGTGTGTGCAAAGGTGAAGAGGGGGCCAAGGCAGAGGCGGAGAAATGCAGCTGTTGCCAGTGAGGACCGAGCCCCTCCCCCACAGACTATGTAAATAGTGCTGGGTATCCATGGTGGGGCGTGACTATTGTCCCCTTCCCTGGCTGCTTGCTCGGGAATGTGAATAAATCCCATGCACAGCGTGAACCGAAGACTGGTCTCTTTTTCAAGTGGGAAGGACTTGGCAGGGTGGGGGAGCCCACTCCATGGAACTCATCCAGAAAAAGAAGAAGCCTGAGAGTTAGGCTGCCGTCTGTTAGAGACTAGGACAGAGCCCTGGAGACAGTACAGGTATGTACGTGCGCGCGCGCGCGCACACACACACACACACACACAGACACGCATGTGGCACTCCATCCCTCGAAGTCCGTCTCGGTTCTGGGAGAAGATGGCAAGCCACACCCAAAGAGCTTTATCTTCCCACCCTTAAAACTTCACCATCTGTATGGTGGGACGACAGGTAATTAAAACAAGCCTCTGGCCCCAACACTTGTGATTTCTGGAATTTTCTGGTTGTGCCTACAAAACTGCCAGCTTTCAGATATTAGAGGAAGAGTCCTGGGTGGCCCCGGACTTCATCTTGGCAGATGGTCAACTGTGTTTCCAAGGTCACCTCCCTGAATAGCCAGCCTGTCTCCCCAGCACAGATTGCTGGTCCCTTTTCAAACCTCATTTGGTTTGGCTATTTGTCTCCAATCCCGCCCCCCCCCCCCCCTTTCAAGGAAAAGTATGGTAATAAGAGCTTGTATCCTAAGATGGTCAGTCCTTAATGAAAGAGAACTCGCAGCCCCACCTGGGTGGCCTGAAACAGGAGAAATAGACAGTAGGGTGGCTGAAGCTACCCTGTAAGGGAATACAGGGCTGTAAACACGTCAGGTTCCCTCCAACTTAGTTTTTCAGGACATTCCATTCAAAAGCTCACCACAACGATTGCTGTGTACTCTAATAGGCTGAGTTTAAAGGGCAGCTTTCAAAAGATGCTCACTCCAACCTGCCAACTCCTGCTTCAAAAGCTCTGGGAAGGGATAGTACTGGCTCTAGACTCGATCAGCCAAATACAAAAAGCCCAAAAGCAGACCCTTGGGCTGATGAGGTGGCAGCTCAGTGCATAAAGACACTTGTGACCTGAGTTCAGTTCCCAGAACCCACATGCTGGAAAGAGAGAATCATCTTCCAAAAGTTGTCCTCTAACCTGTATACAATTACCACCGCATGTGCATGCATACACACACACACACACACACACACCCCAAATAAATTAAAATGCAAAACCAGACCTCTGTACTGTTAGAAGTTGGAGAAAATCAGCAGGGAAAGAGACACTCACTAGTTAGGGCAGGCTGTTAGAACAATTGGCCACCCTTTGTGTATCACAAACAAACGAATCTTAACCTATATAAACACAGAGAGGCAACATCAAAAGCTAGAAAGAGATTCGGGAGAGGGGAAACAGGAGAGTGTTTTTCACTTTGGGATATTGCCACATTTTAAAGGAAAGAAGATTGCCACGTATGGTAGCACATTCCCACATTTGGAAGCTGAAGCAGGAGGTCTAGAAGTTCAAGGCCAGCCTGGACTATGCAGTTAGACTGTGCCTCAAAAATTAAATAGTATGTATATTTGTGTGTGTGTGTGTGTGTGTGTGTGTGTGTGTGTGTGTGTGTTTAGATGTACAAGCTAGACATGTCATCCTCAGCTGCCGTCCACCCTGTTTTCTGAGACAGGGTCTCACTGGAACTTGAGGCACTCCCGTTCAGCTACACTGTCTGGTCAGCCAGCTCCACAGATCTGCCCATCTCTGTCTCCTCAGTGCTGGAATTACAAGCACACACCACCACACCAGCTTTTTATATGACTGCTGGGGATTGACAGATGGATGCTTACCTGGCGCTGTGTCCTTTAGGTATATTATCTTGCTGAACCTTACCACTCTAGCTAACTATGTGGATGTTACATCCATTTTATAGGGGGGGCAGTGGAGCCCAGGGCAATGTGCATAGGGGTCACAGCACTAGAATTTACCAAAACCAGGATGAGAATTCAAGCCTAAAGTCTAGGACCCTATGTTTAACTATGCATTGTTTTCAGTCTTCTGGCTTGTCTAACATTACAAAAAAAAAAAATCAGAACAACTAATAACTTCATGTCCTTTAAAGATGACTAGTACGACACAAGCCGGGCCTGGTGTCACAGCCTTGTGATGTCAGCATTTGGAAGGCTGACACAAAGGGAGTTTGAGGACATCTGGGTTATATAGCAAGAACCTGTCTCAAATACACCAAAACAGGCTGGGGAGATGCTTCAGCAGTTAAGAGCACTGGCTGCTCTGACAGAGGACCTGAGTTTGAATTTCAGCATCCACATAGCAGCTCACAACTGTCTATAACTCCCCAATCCCAGGGGACCGATGCTGTCTTCTGGCTTCCCTGGCACCACACACCCATGGTGCACAGACTTAATGCAGACCAAATACCTATACACATAAAATAAATATTTTTATTAGAAAATCCACAAAAATAAATAAAATAGAACAGTGTTGACCACAGTGTGGAGAAACTATGATCCTTGCATTATGTTGGTGGGAATAAAAATTTGGATAGCTGCTATGGGAAACAGTCCAGCTGTTCCTCAAAATTTAAAAATAGAATTATATGATCCAGCAATTCCACCTCTGGGTAAATAGTCAAAAGAATTAAAAATAGGATGTGTTCCTTCCCCTTCCCCCTCTTCCTCTTTTCCTCCTCACTTCCCCTCTCTTCCCCTCCCCTCTTCCCTCTCTTCCTCCTTGCCATCTCTCCCTCCCTCTCCCTCTCTCTCCCTCTCCTCTCACTCTGCAGCTCAGACTAGCTATAGAGTTGCAATCCTCCTGCCTCAACCTCTGAATTAGTTTCCTCATCCCTATGCAAAGAAAGCTTCAGGAAGGCAGGCTTTCTCTTGGCTCACAGTGAGGGCAGGGTCCATAGCTGCAGCCATGGCGACCGTGAGAGGCAGCTGGTTACACTGCATCCTCACTCAGAAAGCAGAGAGATGAATGCTGGTGTTCGGCTCACGGTCTCCTTTTCATTCAGTCTGGACCCCAGCCCATGGGATGGTGCTCCCCATAGTTAGAATGGGTCTCCCCACCTCTATTAACCTAATCTGAAACTCCCTCACAGACATGCCCAGAAGTTCGTTTCCTAGGCATTTCTATATCCTGTCAAGTTGATAATCAAGATTAAACATGTTAATAATGAACCGTAAGTTCAACTTATAAGTTGAAAAAAATAAACTGCAGATCAGTATATGTGGAACAAATTATGTAATACAGAAAACAAAATTCACCATATTGATATATACTTGGATAGAGATATGTATGCATAGGAAGGAAATGGAATTTTCCTGGAGACTCAAGAGGGTTAGGCTTCATTTGTTTGACTAATTTGGGGCATGCTTCGTAGCTCAGGCTGGCTTCGAATGCTCAATTCCTCTGCCTCAGCCTTCTATATGCTGGAATTGCATGTATCACCATGCCTCGCTTGTTTAATTTTTAAATATGCAAGTGACCACTACAGCTTATCTTTTTTTCTCTCTCTCTCAACCACCCAAATAAGATCAAGGCATGGTGGCATATGCCTGCAATATCAGCACTCAGAGGCAGAGGATGCCACAAGTCTGAGGACTGCTTGGTATACATAGTGAGTCACCAGGCAGCCAAGGCTACATAGTGAAACCTTGTCTTTGGGGAAAAAAAAATCAGGAGATCATTATTAGATCTTTCCCTGTTAGGAAATGAAAACCTAGCCAGTTCCATAGACTGGGTATTAGGGACCATTTAACCCTCCTACAGGGCTTGGGATATAACTCAGCAGCAGAGTGCTTGCTAACATGCACAGAGGAATGAATTTGATCCCCAGCACTCCAAAAGAGGGAAAATAAATGTGCTGGCTAGTTTTAGGTCAGCTTGATATAGCTGGAGTCATCTTAGAGGAGGGAATGTCAATTAAGAAAATGCCTCCAGAAGATCGGGCTGTAAGCACTCAAGCTTGTAGACATTTTCTTAATTAGAGATTGATGGGGGAGGGCCCAGCCCATCATGGGTAGTGCCATCCCTGGCCATGTGGTCCTAGGTTCTATAACAGTGGTGTTCAACCTTCCTAATGCTGCAGCCCTTTAATACAGTTCCTCATGTGGTGACCCCCAACCATAAAGTTATTTTCATTGCTACTTCATAACTTGTATCTTGCTACGGTTATGAATCATAATATAAATAGCTGTGTTTTATGATGGTCTTAGGTGACCCTGTGAAAGGTCGTTCAATTGGGGTTGAGATCCTCAGGTTGAAAACTGCTGTTCTACAAGAAAATAGGTTGAGCAAGCCATGGTGAACGAGCAGGTAAGCAGCATCCCTCCATGGCCTCAGCATCAGCTGCTGCCTCCAGGCTGCTCCCCTGTCTGAGCTCCTGTCCTGACTTTCCTCAGTGATGAACTGTGATGTGGAAGCATAAACCAAATAAACCCTTTCCTCCCCAACTTGCTTTGGTCATCGTGTTTAATCTCAGCAACAGTCACCCTAACTAAGACAGCAAAGAAATCAGAAAACCCTCTTCCAGGCAGACTGGAATTTTGGTGGTTCCGCTTTTTCTGTAAGCAAACTATGTCCTGTCCTGAGCTCCCGAGTTCCACGCCGAGATGTGTGATCACTACAGTGTAGGAAGCAACCCCCTCACATGGGCAGATGCTGCCGCACAGTCGTGCACGGAGGCCGCTGTCATCTACCTCCCCCAGCAGCGTCCAGTCCCTCGACAACCCTAGATATCAGCTTTTGTGTTTTCACTGATCTGATGGGTAACGAATGATATCCTAAATCTTTGTAAGTTTTACACTATTTGTGAGAGCAAGGTCTCACTTTGTAGCTATAGATGGTCCAGAACCCATTACATAGTCCAAACTGGCCTTTAACTTGAGAGGCTCCTGTCTCAATCTTCCCAGTACTGAGATTATAGGCATGTTTGACCATGAATAGCTCCATCCTAGGTTTTACTGATTGATTGACTGATTGATGTGTGTGTGTGTGTGTGTGTGTGTGTGTGTAATGTGTGTGAATATGTTTATGTATGTATATATAGGATTGATGTGTGTAGATGTGTATGGATATGTACATGTATGTATGAATAAATGTATTGGATGTGTCTATATGAATGTGTTTGTATGTATGTTTGGGTATGTATGTTTATATGCATATGTATTTGTGTGTATTTGCATGTGTTTATGTGTTTGTGTATATGTGCGTGTGTTTGTATATATGTGTGTGTATGTGTATATGTGTATGTGTGTGTTTACATATGTATGTGTGTATGTAAGTAGAAGCGAGATCATCAGGTGTCTTCCTCTATGGTTCTCCACCTTTTTTTTTTTTTTTTTTT
>CABHPH010163247.1:0-27864 GCA_902168325.1 Peromyscus nudipes
TTCAATCATCTCTCTTTTTGGCATTATTTAATAATTTTGTACCTATAAACAACATATCTTGATCACATCTACCTCCTACTCCTTCTTTCCCCTCCCCCAGTCACCTGTAACATGTCCCCTACCCCCTTCATGTCTGCCCTTTAAAAATATTTCTACTGGTCCAGTTAGTGATGGCTGTTGGAATGCTGGCTGGTCTTGTCGGCTTGATCTTGTTCAGGTCTCCTGCAGGTCACCACAGCTGCTGAGTTCAGGGGTGTGATAGCCTTGTCTAGAAGACAGCATTTCCTAACACCGCTCCTCATCCTCTGGCTCTTGCACTCTCTCCACACCCTCTCCCATGATGCTTCCTGAGCCTTGGGTTGGGGAACCTCATGTAGATGCCCACGAGTGTAATAGTGGCGTGAGTGTTATGGTGGTTACCAACCACTTTGGGATTGGCGTTGAGGCCATCTCCACAGGAGAAAATGCATGGCTTGTTCTGTGAACCTGATCAAAAGCTCATAGTTGCAGAAGTCATAAGACCTAGGTGTGGGGAACATACCATTGTTGTCTCTCTAAATGGACATGTTGTCACATTGCTTTCTAAATGTTTATATCTATACACATAAATTAGTGCCACCTTTAACCTTGTCCAAGGAAGCTTCTTTCTGCAGTGGCCAGTTAATGCAGAGTCTCTTCTGGTTTTTGTTGTTATTTCATTGTTGTTTGTTTGTTTTGATTTGGTTTGGTTGGGGGGGAATGTCATCCCAGGCTGAAGACAGTATCTCATCCCAGGCTGACCTCAAACTTGCTATGTAGACAAGGATAACCTTGAACTTCTGATTCTCCTGTCTCTACCTCCCAAGCACTCGGATTATAGGTATACATATACTGCCACATCTTGTTTTGACATGGTGTGGGGTAGAACCCAGAGTCTTGTCCATGCCAGGCAAGCATTCTACCAATTGAGCTATAGGCCTTTCATGTATCCCTTTCTATAGCTGGACTGTATTATAGCCAAGACTTTATCCATCAGCAGCATCCTAAGGATAAGTCACATATCTCTGATTCAACTTACATGTCTTCATCGGTAAAATTGCCAAATAGTCTTCTGGCCACAGATCCTTAGATTTACACGTATTTGCTCTCTGTGGCTACAAACCAACTTCCCTCATTCAACAGCTTCAGACAGCTACTGTCTCCTGCAGCCGGGGGACCCAGAGTCAGAGCTGGCTGTGGTCCAGATTACTTAGGAGGCTGTGAAGCTGGTGGCAGAGCCTGAAGGCACTTAAAGTCTCACCAGAGAGAACCCACTCTCAGGCTGCTGGCAAAATTCCTCAATGCCTCACCTCGGTCTCCTCTGACAGTTGCCCACAGCTGGCAGCTGGCTTCCCTTAGAGTGAGAGGGGTGACAGAGAGAGCCAGGGAACAAAGACGCAGTCCCGAACCTACAGCCTGGCCTTGGGGAAGAACCTGCTGTTTAGAGAATTCTCCTCACTCGCAGGTTGCCTCTGCAGCCATGTTGAGTATAAGTGGACTTTCTCAGACGTGACACTGGGCTAGGTCCCTGTTACCTCAGTTCCCAGCTTTCCACTCCCCTCACCTCCTCGAGACGGTCCATGCAGACGCCTGATGTGACTTCCTTGTCACGTAGCAACTGGATTCAGGGTGTCACCCACTCCACTCCACTTCACAGGGACTCTCCAGACCTCTGTGTCTCGGTCTATCTGCTCACTCTAAACCTACCAGTCAGAACCCTTGCCTGGGTAACCCTCGGGACCTCAGGAAAGGCATTACCCTCACTCCCCGGCTCTTGTTATCACTGCCCTGGAGGGCAGGTAGTTGTCCCCACTCTGGGCTCTTTCACAAACTGTCTTCTATCCCATGGGTTGGGTTCAGATGCCTCCTCTGTGCCTCATCTGATCCCTTCTCCAACCCATTAACTCTTCTCTCAGGTGGGGTTCTCCAGAAAGCGACCATCTTGGTTGGAGGAACAGCTGGACACAGGTCAAACAAGATCCGCTAGCATGTCAGCCAGCATAAACAAGTCTGCTGTCAGATGGACACTGTTACAAGCCAGGTACTTAGGCACTGGGCCACCTGCCAGGGTAAACCATTCCCCGCGACAAGCGCGCTGGAAGCACTCATAAGCAAACACGGAGTTGGCCTGGTGCTGGAGTTTCCTGCCCTATCCCCATCCCAGGAGAGACCTCACTAAAGACTCAGCTAGAAGACGATACAGCACCACTTCTGCCCTATGATTGGTCACACAGAGCAGTGGCCGGGCAGGGTGGGAGGGGATTATACAAGGCCACGCCCACCAGGAGGTAGGATTATCTGAGGACATATTCAAACCACTCCATCCCACCACCCAACAAAGTCTGCCCTGATCTAACAACAGTTTAGCCCATCAGACCTCCATGTTCAATATCACATTAGCTATTATACTGAGAAGGTGCCTGAGAAATCCTTCCGTGTGTGTGTGTGTGTGTGTGTGTGTGTGTTATACATACATACTATATATGTGTGTGTAATATAATACATGCTATGTGTGTGATGTAATATATACCATATGTGTGTGTTATAGACATACATACTACTACGTGTGTGTGATATACATACAAACTATATATATGCATGTGTGTAATATTATACATGCTATGTGTGTGATATAATATATATAGTATATGTGTGTGATAGACATACATACTACGTGTGTGTGTGTGTGTGTGTGTGTGTGTGTGTGTGTGTTTGTGTGCAGTAACATACACAGAGAATCCAGAGGAGGACACCATGCATCCTGCTGTATCGTTCTCCACCTTATTCCTTTGAGGCTGTGTCTCTTGATGAGCCTGGAGGTAGGCTATAGCCAACAAGCCCCAGTGATCCTCATGTCTCCAGGCCCACAGCACGGGGGTTGCTGGCCCTCAGGTGACTGTGCCCAGCTTTTAAGCACATGGTGGGATTTGAACATAGGTCCTCACGCTTATGCAGCAAACACTTACCCACTGAACCATCTCTCCAGCCTCAAGAAATCCTTATTGATTAAACAAATCATTGCTGTTTCTCTTCTTGCACTGAAGACAGGTGAGGCTGTGAATCACGTGTTTAAAGTGCCTGGCACACTAGAGACACCCTTTGATGAGGCAGATACCACCACATTCCCACTTCACACCTATGACGAAACTGAGGTTGAGTGTCCCCAAGGCCGTGCCATACCCAGAGAACAGCAACCCAAAGCACATACTTGGAAGATGTTTGAGCAATTAAGTGGCGTCTGGTTTCTCCTCCCGTGAATTTAAAAAAGTTTACTCTGGTGTTGTTGGTTTTGTTCTTTTGGGGGGCCTCCCACCCAGCTCCCAAATAAATCACACATGGAGGCTTTTTTTTTTTCTTCCTGAGACAGGGTTTCTCTGTGCAGTTTTTGGTGTCTGTCCTGGATCTCGCTTTGTAGACCAGGCTGGCCTCAAACTCACAGAGATCCACCTGCCTCTGCCTCCCAAGTGCTGGGATTAAAGGCATGTGCCACCGCCGCCCAGCTTGGAGGCTTATTCTTACTTATGAATGCTCAGCCTTAGCTTGGTTTGTTTCTTGCCAGCTTTCCTTAAATTAAATTATCCCATCTACCTTTTGCCTCTGGGCTTTTCCCGTTCTCTTACTTCTGTAAATCTTACCCTTACTCCGTGGCTTGCTGTGTAGCTGGGTGACTGGCTCCTGGAGTCCTCCTCCTTCTCTGGCCACTTCTCTTTCTCATTCTTCCATCTCTTTTCTTTAGCCTTTTCCCAGATTTCTCATTCTATCTATCGTCTCTGCTTGCCAGCCCCGCCTTTCTCTCTCTCCTGACTTGCTGTTGGCGGTTCAGTTCATTAGACCAGTCAGATGTTTTAGACAGGCAAAGCAACACAGGTTCACAGAGTTAAACAAATGCAACATAAACAAAAGTAACACACCTTAAAATGATATTCTACAACACTCTGGAGTTATAAAAATGGTAGCCCCTGGGCTGGAAGGTGGTTCAGTGGGTAAGACACTCTCTGTGCAAGAATGAGGACCTGAGTTCAGATCCCCAGTACCATGTAAGAATCAAGAGCTGTCCAATGAGGCTGTAACTAGATCAGTGGGATGGAGGACAAAGATGAGTGGATCCTCCGAGCTCACTGGACATCCATTCTAACCAAATCAGCCAGCTCCAGGCTCAGTGATGAGAATCCTCAGGAAAATAAGATAGAAAATGGCAGAGGGAGACACCTGACATAGACCTGGAATAAGACATCCTTTGAACTCAGACCCATAGCTCAATGCTGGCTTAATTTTTTTTCTCTCTCGTAGTGAGTCTCTGTCCAGCCAGCCAGCTCTCAAATCGCCATATGGAAATTTATTATTAATTATGAAAGCTCAGCCTTAGCTTAGGCTTGTTTCTAACTAGCTCTTACAACTTAAATTAACTCATTTCTATTCATCTATGTGCTGCCATGTGGCTCCTGGCTGTTACCTCTCTTCCTACATGTCTTGCTTGTTTTCTGTCTCAGGGACTCCACTTTCTTCTTCCCAGCATCCTCTCTGCCCCAAAAATCCTGCCTAGCTATTGGCGATTCAGCTTTTTATTAAACCAATCCAAGTGATACATCTTCACAGTGTACAACAAGATTATTCCACAGCACTCTCTTTGTCCAAAGGCCTAAGCATGATTTCCCTGACATTCTGGACTTTCCAGCTGTTTCTCTGACTTCCACACCTGGCTTAAAAGATGTGGCTTTCTCTCCACTTGCCTCCTGAGCTTTTCAAGTTATCGTTCCTGGTATTTGTTGTTTTTGTCCCAAGGCAAAGGATAACAATGGGGATTCATGGTTAGAAATAGAAACAGAGATAGCTTAATAAAGTAAAGAACTCCCAAATATGAGTTAGAGCTGAGGAAGGAGCCAAAAACCTTTGGGGTACAAATATATATCCCTTATAAAAAGAGCTTCCCATGGTCCCGCCCCTCACCTTCATATTTGGTGGGCTCTCCTCTGTTCGTTAGAAGAAGCCCAGGTAAGGGGGGACTTCTGGTCTTTCACTTCTGTATATTGACCCTGATGTTGAATTCTCCACTCCCCACTCTTCTCACACACACACACACACACACACACACACACACACACACGTGCATATATCACATACATACATACCACATACACATGCATACATCATACATACATGTGCACATCCACAGGCATATACCACATACATGTCCACACACATGTCCACACATAAACATACATGCATATACCACATACACACATACACATTAGCTCTTGATGACTTTTTGTAATGACTAACCCAGGAATACTATATAACTGAATGGTAGAAGGAAATCCAGCATAGCCATTAGGAGATGAGGCTCCAAAAGTACCGTCCCATTTTTTGTTGCATAACCAATGTAACTTATGTTTTGTTTAATTGTCAACAACAGTAATTGCACTGATACATCAATTCAGAAGACATTTGAACACTTAGAACATTTATTCAAAGGCTTTTATAATCTCCCACATCTCTATCTGCATCTCTATTTTCACACCACACCAAGAATATATTCCATTAATATAAAAATTGGGAAAAGAAAAGTAGAGCATAAACACAATTCAAAGACAAAAGGGGATATAAGATCATGGTTTGGTTTGTTTTTGTTCTTGTTTTTTCAAGATAGGATCTCACTATGAAGCTCTGGCTGTCCTGGAGCTCCCTATGTAGATCAGGCTGGTCTTGAACTCACAGAGATCCTCCTGTCTCTACCTCCCTAGTGCTGGGACTAAAGGTGTGTGCTGTACTATAGCTGGCCAAGATCATGACTTTTGAAGCTGCATTGTGTAAATGTTGCTAGCAAACATTGGATTGCAGGGCCCTTGAGTTCCATAGACTACATTCAAAAGAGAGACATAACTGTCTTTTAAAAGTACTAACAATCTATAACATTTTGAAATTTATGACTTTTGGGGCTGGAGAGATGGCTTAGTGGTTAAGAACATGTATTGTTCTTGCAGAGGACCTGAATTTAATTCCCCCCACCCACATCAAACAACTCATAACTGACTAGAACTCCAGCTCCAAGAGATGCTCTAACCTCAGGCGCATGCACATATATACACATACAGACATGTACATGTAAATAATAATAAAAATATTTTAAGGTGCAAAATAAAGACAGTTAACTAAAAAAAGAAAGAAAATAGGTTTTGTAACTGTCTCAAGATGAATTTTATCCTAAATATGAACCACTGACAATTTTCTAAAAGAGCTGGTGGAGTTTAGCAACCAAGCTAAACTTCAAGGCCTCTTCCCAAGACAGAAGGTCTCAGCTTCAGGTATCAGAATTGCCAGAGGAGTCAGGAGAGGACCTGGCAGGGCTGTGGTATGAAAGTGCTGCTTCGTTGTTTTTTTTATTTTCCTGGTATGGAAAGGTGAACTACTAAATTTTCAGACACTTTGTACAAAATGTGGCATATGCCTATCATCCCAGTCCTCAGGAGACTGGGGCAGGGGGATTTATAAGTTCTAGGCCAGCCTGGTTATATAGTAAAACCATCCTGTCTAACAGCAACAAAACAATTTTACTGAGATGTTATTAAATTTTAAACCACATAAAGTTAGATAAAAAGTGGGAGGGCAGGACGGTGGTGGCACACATCTTTAATCCCAGCACTCAGGAGGCAGAGACAGGATCTCTGTGAGTTCAAGGCCAGCCTGGTCTATAGAGTGAGTTCCAGGACAGCCAGGGCTACACAGAGAAACCCTGTCTCAGAAACCAAAAAGAAAAAGAAAAGTGGGGGGAGATTATAAGTCATCACCACCTCAATATTTAACCACTCCCTGTGATTCCAAGGGTGTCTGGGCCTGTTGATCTGTGGGATAGAAATCCTACTGGGTGACATAGGGCTGCACCTTCCCTGGCCCGGCATCCCACAGTGCCACAGTGTCAGTAGCTTCCCAGTAGCCACAGGTTTACACCAGGGAAAGGAACAGCAGCTGCAGAACGGACGTTTCCACTTTGTGCACAGTCCACACTTAGGAAATGAGTGGGAAGAATGCTTACAATGCAGCCTTGAGTTCGCAGGTGCCCGTGAGCCCATCTGTGGATGCTATGGCATATTGTAAATTGTATGAAAAAACAGAGGAAAAAGAGCCTTCCAGGAACCAAAGCCCAACATATAATCCAGGGAGTTGTTCCCATCATTGGTCAATGAGTGAAACTCTGACCTGTCCTCATTTCCTCTGACTCATGAATGTAAATGAAAACATAAGCATGGCTCACGGTAGAGCTGTGTTCCCTTGTCTGCTGCAGCTCTGGGTCGACTGTGGCCTGCCAAGGGCTTTCTGTAAGGGCCCGTTGTGCAATTTACAATAAAGAGTACTGAAGCTTTTGGTTGTTTATAATGATGTCCTGAACGTCCCAGTGCCAGTAGAATTTATAGCAAACTTAGGACATGTGTAATTTTGCTGCATGTGATTGCTGATTAAGAATTTATTGGAATGCCTAGTCACAGTAAAGAGTCAGTCTTGGTATTGGTGCTTTTGAAAATCTACCAGCTGAGGGCTGGGGGGATGGCTGCCCCAGTAACATAAAGGCCTGTGTTCAAGCCCCATGAAAATGCCAGGCATAGCTGTGTGTGGGATCTCAACTCTGAGGAGGTGGAGACAGGAGGACTCCTGGGGCTCGCCGGCCAGGCAGCATAGCCTAATTTCTCAACTACAGGCCAAGGAGAGACCCTTCCTCAAAGGAAGCAGATGGCCTTCCAGAAAATGACATTAAGATTGTCTTGGGGTCTCCCCATGACATTAGTGAGCTTTTGCCAGCATACACAGCTGAGTCTAACATCCTACCTGAAGTTGTCCCTGTCCTGAGGTACCATCAGACAGGACATCTTGCCAGTGTGTAGGCATTTAAACATGATATGGTGTGCTCACACTTGAAGTAGTGCAAGCCTGCTACAGAATTACTTACCCTAGGGAGAAGAGGGTTTTGATGGTGACTGGTCTGATGTGGGACACACACACACACACACACACACACAGTAGGTGCAGTATAAGGCCTGAGCACTTTCTTCCTCCAAAGTTAGAGAGAAGTGACAGGTTTGGGGGAGAGCCCCCCACCCTTTAGAGACAACTGGCCCATGAGTTTTCTTTGGTCTAATGAGATCACAAGATCTTCCCCCAAGACTGGAGTCACTTAAAGACCAGGTCTGTCTTATTGATTGCTAGAAGTACATAATTGAGTTTCCTGTGTGTTTGTCGAATACATTACTGGATTGTATCAAGATGAAGTTATTCGGAATACCCAACAATCAATCACGGTGTGATAATTTTATGTGGTACTCCGTGAAAGTGGCATTCAGTGACATAAGGAAATGTTCATGGTATGACATAATTGCAAAGACAAAGCTACAGAGTTACCAACAAAACTTGGCTTCGAGAAGAGCACACTAAATATATTCCAGCTCGTGACAAGGCATAAATCAACTCTTGGCTTATGTCGGGTTCATTTAGGGGAAACAAACACTTCATAACCCTTCAGAATGCCACAAAAAGCGGTAAGGGGAGACTTTGTTTAGATCATGACTCTTTCTCTAGCCATGGTGTGAACTTGAGATGGTGGCTGGGAGATGGGGCAATGCTGAGCCCAAGAGGGTGAAAAGATCCTCCCTGAAGCTGTCCCCATCCTGAGGTACCATCGGACAGGATATCTTGCCAGTGTGTAGACATTTAGACGTGATATGGTGTACCCACACTTGAAGGACTACAAGCCAGCTATAGACTAAATTGGGACTCTTTTGTAACAGATCTTTCCAATGTTTAATGTTTGGGAATTTCTAGTTTGCATACCGTTGATCCCATGTGAATAAAAGAAGGAGAGACACCATGGTCATTAGCAAGGGCTGGGAAGACTGAGAGGCAGGCTAAAATAGTCCTGTGAACTCACCCACTGAGCGAAAATCCTCCTGACCAAAGCTGGAAACTGCTGGCTGGGAAGACAGCTGCTTAACATGCTTAGCAACACTTTGGACTCAAACACACATTACCAAATAAATCATTCACCATTGTTCTAAGCCTGTGACTCTCCCGGACATTGCAAGACAAACACTTCTGTGTACAGGAGCCAAGAATGGGAAAACAAGCTGGCCAGTTCCCTCCGGACCAAAGTGTTATCGGGTGGTGTGTGAAACTGGCCTTGGCCCATCCCTCAGTCCGTTCCCTGCCCCACTACTCAGTGTACAGAAGTTGCGGGGTGGGGGTGGGTGGCTAAGAAGTGGAGTAGAATCAGCTCTCAAAACAGGAGTAAGAACTCACAGCTGATCCCACCCTGCATCCTTCAATGTCCCACACCAGAAACTCCACAAGGGCATAATTCTAACAAGAACAAAGATGCAGGGGTGGAGGAGACGGTATAGGGTGGGATATGCTCCATGTATAACACATACATGTATAAAAATGTCCTTGTATAATACAATTCTACATGAATGGATATAATGAAAATATTTTAAAAGAAAAAAATGAAGACATAAATGAAAGTAAAAATTACAATACAGAAAACCCTAAACATCCTTGATAGGTAAGCATGTAGATATCAAGGTTTTTTTTAAGATTTATTTTTATTTATGTACATGTGTCTGTGTGTGTGTGTGTGTGTGTGTGTGTGTGTGTGTGTGTGTGTGCCATTTGTGGGGATAGGGGCTGTCCTCAGATACCAGAAGATCATGTTGGGTCTCCTGGAGCTCAAGATACTGGCAATTGTGAGCTGCCCAGTATAGGAGCTGGGAACTGAACATGGATCCTCTACAAGAGCGGCAAGCTCTCTTAACCACTGAGCTAGCCCCCAAGATTAGTTTTGAAACATCCATACAATGGGCATTAAACATTATATTTGAGGGACCAAGGATACGGCTTAGTGGGTAAGAGTGTTTGCTATGTGTCCTGGTTTGCTTTCTGTTGCTTTGATAAACATCATAACCAAAAGCAACTTGAAGAGGAAAAGGATTTATTTCATCTGAACACTTTCAGGTCACAAACCATAATCAAGGGAAGTCAAGGCAGGAACTCAGAGCAGGAGCTTGAGGCAGAAACCAAGGAAGAATACCACTTACAGGCTCATTTCCCCTGGCTTGCTCAGCTACCTTTTTTATATAGCCCAGGTCTGTCTGCCCATAGTCTCCTACATCAATTAGCAATTAAGACAATGTCCCACAGACATGTCCACAAGCCAATTTGATGAGGCGACTCCTCCACTGAGATTCATGGACATATACCACACACATACACATTCCCACTTATAAGAGATATTTGACAGACTTTTGATAGCAATGAAATGTCTTCATAATGACATCAGAGACAGAAATCCGATTGTCAGCTACATCTCCCTCTCTATGTGAATAGAATGGACACAAAAATGGTTGAAATGGAAAACATACACACACACACACACACACAGATGTGAACGAGGGTTTAAACTGGCCTTGCATTTCCTTGACATGTAATAAATGCTAAAGCAAACACAGATGATAAACCTGAAATCATAGGTTCTGATAGAACATTCACCCTCTGGGTGACTCCAAAAGTCAGGGGGCCTTCATAGAGTTGAGAAGAGAATGTGTTTTCATGATAGCTTTAGAATGTGATTCATTTCATTTTGACTGTAAAAGACATTTACAGAGTGCTTCTATGTCCAAACATTCGTGAATGGATTGTTGATTCGGCCAGCATCCTCATGAACCAATCACTGTTCATGAATGGATTATTGAATCAGCCAGCATCCTCATGAACCAATCACCATTCATGAATGGATTATTGATTCAGCCAGCATCCTCATGAACCAATCACCTCTCAAGAGCATGGAAAGCTGACCACCAAGCCCTCAGCACCCAGTCTTCTTTGGACTCACCCCATATTCAGATTTCAGATGATGGGTTCAGCCAAAAGATAAGGAGGAGGGGGAAGACATCTTACATGTCAGGAACTGGAAGCTGGGGCTCGAGAAACTTCCACCAGTGTAAGAATAAACTGGCTGTGCTTGACAGTCACTGAATGTGGCTGCTGGCCTTCCCTGCGGCTCCTCCGGTGGGTACTGGCTTCTGGTGTAACTCCTCCTGCTGGCAGGAACACAGCCCCAAATTCCTCTCTAGAAATGAAGGGGAATGGCCAGGATGTGGCAGCCTGCTTGGTGTCACCTGGTTTCCTGGTCACTGCCCAGAGAGAAGGCCAGAAACCATAGGCTGACACCTCGGGAGGGTGTATTGGCTGGGTGAAAGCTGTCCGATGACAAGTGACCATGAGAAGAAGTTGTCCGAAACAGGCCACAGTCCAAATGTCAACACCAGTGGAATTCTCAGGAACACCGGGTGTAGCTTGTCACAGTGGTGGCGATAGTCGGAGATTGGGGTAGTTGAGGGCAGTAATCGCCCGGCTGAGCAACACTCCCCAGTCCTGCCCAGTGTCCTCCAACAAGTCTCCCCGAGGGGAGCTAGCCTGTGGTGGGTGGTAGATTTCAACACAGAGGCTGAAGTCAAAACTCTAAGAGAAGACAGGAAATGTCCTGACTTGAGGTAGGCCTGACTTTCCTAGCCAGGACAGGAAAACAACACACAAGATGAAAGCCAGATTAACAGATTGGAGTCGATCAGAATGAAGCCCTCTGCTTGACAAACAGACACCCCTCCTTCCAATATGAGTAAAGAGAGTAAAGACTGGAGGAAAGGATTAATGAAATGTGTGTCTGATGAGGAACTGGAATCCAGAACGCATTTGCAAACGCTTAGGTAACTTAATAACAAAAAAAAAAGACAATACAATAAAAACAAGACAAAAACTTTCCCCAAAGAAAGCATATAAATGTTTTGTTTTGAGTTGGGGAATGGTGACGCACACCTTTAATCCCAGCACTCGGGAGGCAGAGCCAAGTGGATCTCTGTGAGTTCAAGGCCAGCCTGGTCTACAGGGTGAGTCCCAGGACAGGCTCCAAAGCTACAGAGAAACCCTGTCTTGAAATAAATAAAATAAAATAAAATAAAATGTTTTGTTTTGTTTCCTGCATGGTTTATTGGTCTCACTCTCTCTCACTGTTTGTTTGTGACAGGGTTTTGGTATATATCCCAGGCTGGCTTTAAATTCCCTATTCTCTTGCCTTGGCCTCCCAAGTATTGGGATTATAGGCAGGGCCACTATGCCCAGCTGCAAATAGTTAATAAATGTGTGATAAAACGTTCAGTGTTACTTCTTGTTAGGGAAACGTAAATTAAAACCAACCACAATGAGAACTGTTAGTAACACTTGAAGAGTTTTAGCTGTAAAATCTGACAAAGTCAAGTGTAGACAAGCACGCAGCACATCGGCAGCCTTAGCATGTGTAGACAGCACGCTTTCATGTGTGCTACTTCACATGGAGTTTTAGAAAAATCAGCATAGACTTACCTGTAACCAGGATCAGCTTCTAGATATTTCTCCAAGAAAACAAGCGTGTCCGCGATAATTCTGTACAAGAACGTTTACACTGTAGGAGTCTTTCGCCTCCATCATTAGTTTTATTTCTAAGTGTTTTGTTTCCTGAAGCAGAAAAAAAAAGGAAAAAGGAATAAAATGAAGTCACGATATTTTCAATAAAATGGATGCAACTTAAATTGTTATTTTAAGTGAGATAAACCAGACTCAGAAAGACAAACACCACACATTTTTCTTTCGTAAGTAGGCCCAAGATGTTAATTTCTATGTATGTGTACCTGGGTGTGGGTCATCCAGTGGAAAGGGCACCATGAGAAAGGAAAAGAGATCTTAACAGGGAAGGAAAAGAAAGTGG
Organism: Peromyscus nudipes; assembly: GCA_902168325.1. Lineage (NCBI taxonomy): Eukaryota > Metazoa > Chordata > Mammalia > Rodentia > Cricetidae > Peromyscus > Peromyscus nudipes. The sequence continues at coordinate 12,797 of CABHPH010163247.1, forward strand.
GCAATAGAATATGTGTGGTATGGACACAGAGTGGGGGAGCTACTACAAAAGAAGGGGACCAGGGGGAAGCTGGCAGGGTGGAATCTGGGGAGAAAGTGAGGGAGAGAATTAACAAAAACAGACTGTATACAAAAATGCTAGAACAAAACAATACTTCATGCACTAATTGAAAAAAAACAACAACAACCCAAACACTTTATTTTATAAGATAGAACATGGACCAGAGAGACAGCTCGGCATGTAAAATCACTTGCCATCAATCCTGATAACCCGAGCTCAATCCCAGGAACCCACTGTAACTCCAAGTCCCTCAGCATGGCTTCTTGCACTTGGGAAAGCAAGGTTGGTATGAGTGTCCCTCATCCTTGACTAGAGGCCCTCAGGGAGGGCATCACCTTTGAGCCCTCCTTGAGTACATAGCAGGGATGCAAGTTGGATATGAAGAGACGGGTTCCTTGGCCAGCAGAAGGCTGAACCTGAAGTGTGGGTTGTTTTCCTGTCCACACCATGCACGCGTACAAGAGAAAGACATCCTTCATCTCTTAGGTTTATTTCCATCATTTCTGATAAGCAATTTGCTCATTAGTGTGGCTGGGGAAGGAGTGGGTATGTGGTTGCCCAGCCACTAGCTTGAATTGCGTCCCTGCCTCCCTAGCATGGGGAGAGGGGTATAGCCTCCAGGCCCAAGAACCATCTTTTGTGTCCAGCATCCCAGAGGGCCCTGCGACAGCTTCTCCCAGAAGTAGATTTGCAGAGTTCAGACTCAGGCTCCCATCTATTATTTCCCCCTCTGCCAAGTATAAAAGAATGTCTTACTGAGGGGTCCCCCTGCAGATGAGAAGGCAGGCCTGGCCGAGAGCCTAATGTGCATTTACAGACATCCTCAGAGACCCATCTCCTGCCTGGGGACAATAGTAGTAAAAGCCTAACTACATTACCATCTGGAAGGCAGCTACAAACCTGAACCTTTGGCGTAGCTAATCACTTTAGGGATTTCTGCTTACTGGATAGCTGCTGGCACCAGCCCAGGACAGGGGTTCAGAGAGCTGAGAGCTGTGTGCCAGGCTTGCTAGCCAGAAAACCCACTCACCCCAATCAACCAAGTGTGAGGGGCCTGGAATCTGGAAACCAAGAAAGCCAGCTACCCACAGCACACGGTGACCCCATCCCCAAGGCAACACTAGTGACGGTGCCTCTGTATGCAAGGGCAGACACCATAAGAAATCAGGGAAGAAGTGGGGGAAATGCTCTAGCTCTTCTCATTTGAATATCAACATCCCACAAACCACTTTAGCATAGCTCTGATCATCCAGTCGCTCGGAGTGATGGTGAGGTTTGAGCATTGCATTAAAATGTCTACGCACATAGCATGGTGTATACGTGCAGGTCAGAGAACAACTTAGAGGAGCTGGTTCTCTCCCACCGCTCTGGGGTCTCATCAATAGAACTCAGGTCATTAGGCTTGGTGGCAAATGCCTTTACCTGCTAAGTCATCTAGACAGCCCAGACATTGCATTTTCATTCAAGGCGTTGTTGAGAACGATACTCAAAGGTCCAGACCAAAGGATGAATTACATCAGGAGGTTAATCCAGGAGCCTGGAAGAAGGACTCTAGGGGAGAGGGACAAAGACTGCCTGGTAGTCTGGGAAGATATATCCCATGTCCCTGGAGATGAATGTGGTGTTTGATTCCAGAACTGAGCAGGTCTCTGCAAACAGGAGGCACAACCAAGAAGATGGATGAGTAGAGACTGGAGGGCTTCGGGAGGATGTGGTGTGGTGCACAAAGCTGAGGCTCCAAGATCAAGGGATATGAACAGTGGCCCAGAAAAGAGTGGAGGCAGGAGGGCCAGAGCCCAGGACCCTGGAGCTTGCCTTGTACTTTCACCCCTGTACTTGATTTGTACACAGGAGGTCAGGAATTCTGGAATTCCACCAAGAACCAGTATGTCCTTCATTTTCCCCCTCTTGGCAAAATTATTGGTAGGGGAATAAGTTACTAAGGAAGAAAAGCCTCCACTGAGGGGTAGTGGGGAGTGGTGAGCACCTCAAGCATCTTGTGTGGAAGGCAGGAGAGAGTGGGGACTTGGGTCAAGGCCCCGGCTCATCACTTGTCTAAAGATCTTCAGTAGCTGCCGATGCTTTGGACTGTAGGCTTGGGGTCCTGATCGTCAAACCTGCATGGGACATTTCCAGACTTCTTAAGTAATGTATAAAGAAAAAAAGGGAGGCAGAGGAGATGGCTCAGAAGGTAAGAGGGCTTGTTGTGCAAACATGAGGACCTGAGTTCAAAGCTGGATATGGCTGTGTGCACCTGTACCCCAGCACTGTGGGGGAGACAGGAGGGTTGCTGGAGCTTGCTGACTGCCTGCCTGCCTAGCTCCAGGTTCAGTGAGAGACCCTGTCTCAAGGGAATAAGGACATCGGATGTCCTCCTCTGGTCTCCATGTACACACACTACATGTATATAAAACATGCATACACACCAAATAAAAATTTTTAGAAGATTTTGCAGCTTTATTTTTAATTAATCAATTTTTTTTTGTTTTTGTTTTTGTTTTTGTTTTGTTTTGTTTGTTTTTGTTTTTCAAGACAGGGTTTCTCTGTGTAGTTTTGGAGCCTGTCCTGGATCTCGCTCTGTAGACCAGGCTGACCTTGAACTTACAGAGATCCTCCTGCCTCTGCCTCCTGAGTGCTGGGATTAAAGACATGCGCCACCACCGCCGCAGGGCTAATTAACCAATTTTTATTAATTTTTTAAATTTTATAAACTTTATTATTTTTTAAAAAACTTGCAAATAAACATCACACAGTAAAATTAACCAGACCCAAAGTCCGTACATCTCAGTGACTTCTAGAATTAGTACAGCCTTTATAAAGCTGTGGAGCTTCACACTGAGTTTTACATTTTCATTATTGAATATATTTTTGTTCTTGTCCACACCAAAACCGAAAACTCCATGACAGAGTTAGAGCAAAAAACAAAAAACAAAAAAACATTAGCTTTATAACCTCGTTCATAACTCATATTCATCACCTACATTCAGTTCTTCTTCATTCCCTTATATTTAGCTTTTCTTGTTCTCTTTTGTGTTATATTGAACCGGCATGCAATGTGCTTAAATATATACATATATTATTGGCTAGAGTCCACATATGAGAGAGAACACAAGGGGTTTTTTTCTTTCTGAGATTATATGACCTTACTTAATATTACATATTCTAATTCCATTTTTTGTAGATTTTGTAATTATCCTTTAAAGCTGAATAATATTTCATTTTATATACATACTAGATTTTTCAATGACCATTCGTCAATAGATGATGGAGTTTATTCTAATTCTTTGCTATAGTGAATGAGACAGCAATAAACATGGGTGTACAGATATCTCTATAGTAGGTGCCTTAGCTACTATTCAGTTGCTGTGAGGAGACATCATGACCAAGGCAACTCTTACAGGAGAAAGTTTAATTAGTGGCTTGCTTACAGTTTCAGAGATTAGTTCACGATCATCATGGCGGGAAGCAGACAGGTATGGCTGTGGTGCATACCTCCCTTGGGAAGGCCATGGATTCCAGAAGGGGTCTACTAGGATAGAAACATGGGAAGAGGTGGCCAGAGCAGAATTGTATCTTCCGGCACCTCTGAGACAGGCTGCTTGATAGCCAAGAGGGCCAGGGCTACTGTATACTCACTGGGGGAGGCAGTGATGGTACCCGAGCCAGCTAGGGTCCTCTTGCAACTCAATGGGACCTCACTTGCAACATCACCCCTCCTGGACCATGGTTGAGGCTCTGCTCACAAAGGCTGACCACGAAGGAGAGGTGTCTGTCCAGAGAGGCTGGATAGTGACAGCCCCTTGCTGGACCACTAGTGGGAGGAGCAGATAATAGGAGACTACAGCGGTTTGGGAATTCATCACAGTAGTGGTGGAGTCCATTTTAAATGTGTTGTTCTATTTTGTGTTCCTTGCCAGAGCTGTGATGATGTCATATGTCCAGCTCTACCGACTCCCTGACCCCTGCCACTTGAGACTGGATGTAAGCATTATATCCTCAAGTTGCTCTTTGAAATTCCTTTTTAAAACAGTTGCATAACCCTCCACTAAGTGGACTGGTCATAATTTACTTAATCCCTATTATTAGAAATCCGGGTTGTTTCCACCTTATGATGTTATGGCAGTGATTCCCTACACTGTTCTAGTGTGTTGTGTATGTGGACGTGCAGGGCGCTCCCTCCGCAGCTTGGAGTGCCTTGCTGTGGCCAAGCATTATAAGCCACAGATATGTTCCATTTGATCCCAGTGCTCAGCCACCTTTTGGGTGTTTAATTTTTGTTGTTGTTTGTTTTGTTTTGTTTTGCTTTGCTTTGCTTTGCTTTGCTTTTTGAGACAGGGTTTCTCTGTGTACCAGTCCTGGCTGTCCTGAATCTCGCTCTATAGACCAGGCTGGCCTCAGACTCAAAGAGATCCACCTGCCTCTGTCTCCCTGAGTGCCTGGATTAAAGGCATGTGATGTTCAATTTTTTACACGTATTTTCTTCAAAATGAATCAAAGACTTTAAAACCTGAAAAACTAAAGCTTCCAGAAGAAAGCATGGCTTCAGGAAGCTAGAGGAGAAAGCCTCCAACACAAGCATGCTGGAGTGCCTGCCAAGGGCAAGGAAAACCCATAAGAAAGACAGTGGAACAAAAGCCCCCTTGAGACTCGCAGGAAGCAAGTGGCACAAAGAAACACTGGGTCGTCACTTCCCTTCCGTGCTGGCAAGGAGTGAGGACACGGGACTAGCACAGCCTCTGTCCAGGAAAGGAGGAGTATGCAGTTCACACAGTCCAAAGGAGAAGGGCTGGAGCTGTTTAGGAGCACAGGGGCTTCAGAGCAAGGAACCCTGTTTCACAGTATGCCCCGCTACTAACGACAAGTGTTCATCCTATGGGGCATTTTTCCTTTGTCCTGCTGGGTCTTGGGGGACAGTTGAATGTGGGCAGAGGAGTGGCAGCCTGCTTTGGGAAGGGGCAAGCCAGGCATGGCCACATAGGACTGTGAAGTCTGGACCTCCAGGCCAAGAGCTGCCCAGGGTAGAGTGACTAGAGGGTCTTCTAGGTCAGGCGGTCAAGTTCACATGTGGCATTGCCGTGACAGATGTCCTACCTCCTCCCCTGCCCGGGCCTTCACACCCTTATGCACACTCAGTGTGCGTGAAATTTCAACTGGAAACACATGAAGGGTCCAGCTCCATGTTGGGTGGATGTGGACAAGATAAACCATACATGGAACTCCATGAGAAACAGTAGATTTGGGTTCTCGTCTGTGCGAGCTAGCCCCACCCAACCTCCATCTTGGCAAGAGCTTTGAATTTTCCCAGGGCAGCAAAGTGGAGAGAGGAGCTTCTAGATGCTCTTGCCCAGACCACCACAGCCAAGGAACTTCCTCTGCCTTCAGGCCCACACTGTGAAGGCCTCTCTCCCACGCCACCATATCACAGAGAGACCTCCTGGGAGCCACACTTGCTCTGTCCCTGGGTTGCCAACTCTACTGTGGCATGCATGCTCAGCTCTTCTCTGCTTCCCAGTCTAAATTGGAAGCTTCAGGGCAAAGAGCCGAGTGTATTCATCTTAGAACCCAGAACCTCACAGGAGTCACACTAAAACCCAATGCCAGACAAAAGAGAACAGAGTGGCCATTTCTAGACTCTGCTCCTGAGCCGGGTGTCGAGGGCACAGCTGAGACCGGCAGCCCGTTCCTGGGGCACCCACAGTCTACTGAAGGGATACTTTAGCAGGTGGGGGAGGACCCTATCTGAAGATATGGAGCTAACTGGTGGAATCCAGATAGCTTGGGGGGGGGGGGGCGGCTAGGATCATGCTCCTGAGCTGTACTGCGCCGAAGTGCTTTGCAGTTCCCCCCCTTCCCCCGGGTTTCCAGTTTCCAGCAAGCCATGCATGTGCAGTGGGAGGGGAGTAAATAAAAGCTTAGTCACCCAGTGGAGTGGCCAAGAAGTCACCTCCCTCCTTAATAACCACTATAAACACATTCCAGGGTCAACTCTGTTTGTGTACACTTTGGAGTTTATGTTGCTGCATGGAATCATGTAATGTCAAAGATGAGCCACAAACATCTGACCTCCCCCCCCATATTTAGTCATCTCTGTCTCTGAGCGTACGTCACCCACAGTCAGCACACTTGAAGAGTGCTAAGAGGATGAGGGGGAAGCTACCCCCCTCTTCAGCCCACCCTCAGGAGCACTCCCAGCATCCCCCACACACACACACACACAAAGCACCACCATCACCACCACTCACTGAGACAGATACACCTCATGAAAGCTCAAAGGCCCTTAGACTGGGCCATAGCAGCATTGTGTTCCCAGCCCAGGGCCCACTGTTTCCTCTACACCTGCATGGTAAGGCTTTCCTTCCCCCTACCAGTCATTTTCCCCAGTCATTCCCCAGCCAAAGCCACCAACCAGTCACAGGAAACCCAGAGTGTGTGTTGGGTACTTACGACAACGAACTTGTTGCTTCTGCTCTTGGCCTGCTAGGTGTTAAGTTCCATTTCGCAGATTGGAAAGGTAGAGGTTGAGAAGGGCAAGGGGTTTTCCCAGAGCCTCGGTCTTCTACTAGCCTTCTGGGCCATCGGGAGCCGACTCATTTCCATCTCGTGTCTCTTAGAATGGACTTCAATGTCAGAAATCTAAGGTGTACAGTGGTACAATGCCTGGAAGTAGAAAAGCATGGCTCTCACCTCAAAGAGAATAAGAAACTTTTGATTCTGGAGCCAAATATGAGTGACCATGGCTGGAGAACACAGGTTGCCTCAAATTCCATGCTCCAAAGTGGAAGAAATTTCTTAACATTTTTATAGTAACAGAACAGAGAAAGTCATGAATAGAGGCATTTAAAAAACACATTGGTGGAAACATCAGAGAGGAAGGTTACAGCTGGGGGGATGGGGAGGGGACGTGGTCTCAGCTGCATGCCTCGGGTACTATCTGAAAGCAACCTTAGGCCTTTGTTGGAGAACGGGGGTTTTGTTAAGTTAATATATTCCAGGGCTTTGTGTTTATTGGGATGTTGAATCCCACGCAGAGGTGAGCAAGGAATGGCTTATTGAGGGGCTAAAGATCACTTGGAATACATTGTAGTTAGGCTCTGGACCTGCAGAAGTCCAGGCAAGTACACTCAGTAAGGCACCAGATTCCTTTGCATTAGGAATAAAAGCCCAGTGGGTCTCGAACTGTGCGCCCTCCCTGGTTCATTTGGCACAGCTATGCACCCTTCTCCAGAAGTAAGTGTTTGCCTTGCCAAACTACTTTGGATTGTGTGGTCATTTTCTTGAAGCCCCAGACCCACTTCTTATACTTCATCAGTTAGATCTTTCTGGAAACTCCCTCATAGATATACCCACAGATCTGTTTGCATGGTGTGTGTGGTAGTTTGAATGTAATTGGCCCCCATAATCTCTTAGGGAGTGGCACTATTAGGAGGCGTGGCTTTGTTGGAGTGGGTGTGGCCCACTTTGTTGGAGGAAGTGTGTCACTGTGGGGCAGGCTTTGAGGTTTCCTATGCCCAGTGTCTCAGTCGATTTCCTGTTGCCTGCACATAGGACTCTCAGCTACTACTCCAGCATCATGTCTGCCTGCACACCACCATGCTCCCCTTCATGACGATAATAGACTGAACCTCTGAACTGTAAGCCAGGCACCCCAATTAAATGTTTTCCTTTAAGAGTTGCTGTGGGACTGGAGAGATGGCTCAGAGGTTAAGAGCACTGGCTGCTCTTCCAGAGGTCCTGAGTTCAATTCCCAACAACTACATGATGGCTCACAACCATCTGTAATGAGATCTGGTGTGCAGGCATGCATGTAGGCAGAACACTGTATACATAATAAATAAATCTAAAAAAAAAAAAAAGAGTTGCCATGGTCATGGTGTCTCTTCACAGAAATAAAAACCCTAACTAAGAGTGACACAGTGACTCTAAATCAAGTCAAGGGGATAAGCAAGTTTGGCCATAACAGCCTCTGTCCCTGGCCACAGTGCACCCACTGATGAGCAAGGCCTGTGGCCAACCCAGCATTGTCCCTCTTGCCTGGCACCGGACCCCACCCTTTGAGGTTGGAGGATGGAAGAATGCACTGACTTGCTGATAAGCCAGGGTTCGCAACTCAGCTTCATTCTGGAGCCCTCCAGTTCACTGTCTGGTCCCAGCACCTCAGCGCTGGCCTGAATGTGGGCCCCAGCATGCATCTCTCTCTGCTTCCTGCCTGAGGACACTGTGTGGCCAGCTGCCTCGTGTTCTTGCTGCCATGCATAGAAACTAGGAGGTAAGGGCCTTCGCCAAGAGGGAGAGAAGGAGGGGGTAGCATGGAGTGCAGAGAGAGAGGAAGTACAACCTAGCAAGATTGGCAGGGAAGTGCAGACAAGCTTGCTCACTGCCCTCTAGACAACTATGGTCCCATCTGAAGTGAGAACTGGCTCTGACTTGCCCAGGTGATGGCGGATGGTGGTCAGGCAGCTGGAGGAGGGGGTGTGGGACAGCTGGAGGAACTGGGGAGGCTTCAACACGTGGTGTGCTCCAAGCCAAGATGGTGAGCAGGCAGCTCCACAGGAGGGAGGGACCGGCTGGCATCTGGCCTCTGCACTCTAGACACAAAGGCCAAGGTCTGCTCACTGCCACATGTCAAGGGTTTCACAATTGAAGGCACCAGGAGTTCATTGTGCTTATTTACCACTTCCTGCTGACACCACAGGCACACATCAGAAGGACCACAGGCCTCCTTGGCCTGAGGCAGGATGCTGCTACCCACACACAGCCTGAGGCTCTGTATCTGCCTCCATCGGACTTGCCCATGAATTCCTTCCCAGACATGATGTACTCACTGAAAGAAACTGAAGAAACCCAATTTTCTTTTCCTTTGTCTTCTTGTGTGTATATGTTTGTCTTAGCTACTTTTCTCACTGTTTTATAAACACCATGTCCAAGGTGGCTTACAGAGGACAGGATTTATTTGGGCTTACGATTCTAGGGGTTAGGTTCCACGATGGCGGAGAGAAGGCATGGCAGCAAGACTCTGAATCACCAGGAGCCACATAAAAGCAAGGAGTGAGTGACTTGTGCCTGTAACCCCAGCACTGGGAATGAAGGTAAAAGGATCCTGTGGGCTCACTGGCCAACCAGTCTGCCCAGAATTGCTCGCTCTGAGTTCAGCGAGATAACTTATCTCAAGACAAAGTCGATAAGCAGCTGAAGGAAGACAATCCGATGTTGACATCTAGCCTTCACATGCACCTACCTGCACACGTGTGCACACATGCACGCCACACACACAGCACTTGAGTTTGGCTAGAAGGCAGGGGTAGGAAAGGGAAGCATGCAAACAGCCCCTGCCCCAGCTTATCTGGGAGGCCCTGAAGTTATGTTCACAACACAGCCAAATACACACTGTGTTAGGGTTTCCTTTTCATAACCAATAACACCAAAATATAACTTCATTAATTGTATTCATGACAGGGCTTGCTACCCACATGATCCCAGCACTTGAAAGTGTCCCCAAGACTGCTGGCCTCAACAGAGGGCAAAGCAAGGGGAGATTTCTGTGCTTCTGTGTGCCAGGTATTTTCATGTGAAGAGGCATACACATGGGAAACTAAGGCCTGCTCACTTCGTGCATTCAAGTATGAGAGTGTACAGTATGTGAGCACATGTATGTGCATGTTTGTGTATGCCCCACACCCACTCACAGAATGTCAGGAAGGGGCTGCTCTGTCCAGGAAGGCATCCCAAGTGGCCTCTAAGAAGTGACTGTGGGTGGCCACCATGGCAGGTTTACACTCCTCACATGCTTTGCTCCTCACATCATCACTCTGAGCCATTTACTTATCTGAGAGGCTCTTCCCAGAAACCACAGCTGGGGAAGCCTCCAGGACTGAGGTACAGCTGTGCAGGTGGGGCCTTCTGAGTGCTGGGAATTGGACACTGCAGAAACTTCCCAGCTGCCAAGCCATCTAGCAGCCAAGAAAAAAATGGAGTTCTAAAAAGAGTCCTGGATTGAACCGGGTCTGGCTTCAAGTCAGATCTTGGTCCCTGAGCTCCTGATGGGCCTTGGACCTCTCCACCTTCCCCCCATGTCTCTCAGAGCCCCAACCTCCACATGCCACCCCAATGTCCAACCTCACAGCAGGTCCTGCTGGAGTACCTCAGTGACAGTAGGAACCCCCTCCCAAAACCCCGCGGCACATCACTGAGGCCCCTCGCGATCCTAGCCTGCTGGGCATGCACTTGTTCCATCCATCGTTGACTTTGTTCCTGGGTTCATAGCTTCGGCCAGTACTTGGTACCTCTTTCCCTCTGGGATAGCCAGGGCCATGTTGGCACTGGTAGACAGGCTGTGGGTCAGAGCCCACAAAGCAAATAAATAAAAGGACACATGCCATATGCAAGAACACACTGAACATGAAAGAGAGGCAGGACCGTAAAAGAAGGAATCAGCATTGGCAGATGGACACTGTCTTCACTTGCCCTGGGGGACAACATCTGAGGCCTCTTTGTATATGTGTGTGTGTGTGTGTGTCTGAGTATATATGTGTACCGTGTGCACACAGGAGCACCAAGAGACCAGAGGAGGTATGGGATCCCCTGACCAGAGTTACAGATAGTTGTGAGCTGTGGTGTGGAGCTGGGAACTGAATTCGGGTCCTCTGCAAAAGCAGTAAGCGCTCTTAACTACTGAGCTGTCTCTCCAACCCCCATCTGAGTCCTCTCGGCGTGCTTTTATGGAAACAGATCAACGTAAGAAATTAAATACCTAATTTTATAAAATAATGACCAGCAATTTTCTCACCGGAGAACATACTGAATACGTGAGGGCTGGGAAGGAAGATGGCTCAGTTGACAGCGTTGCCTTGCAAGCATGAAGACATGAGTTTGATCCCAAGAACCTGCATTGAAATAAAGCCAGCATGGTGGTTCACCTTTGAAACCCATCCTCTGGAGAGACAGAGACTGGCAGATACTGGGGTCTTACTGGCCAGCCAACCTAGCTGTTTGGTGAGTTCCAGGCCAGTGAGAGACTCTGCCTCAAGGAAAAAAAAAAAAAAAAAAAAAGACAAGGTAGACAGTGGCCAAAAAATGACACTGTGGGGCTGGAGAGATAGCTCAGTAGTTAAAAGGTTAGGCTTGCACCCAAACAGACGAGAATGATGCTCTGCTGGAGTCTGGCACCACACATGCATGCGCTTGCACACACACACACACACACACACACACACACACATACACAAAAATATATTAAAAACAGAAAGAAAATATTAGCCATATGTAGTCCGAGTGACCACCCAATATTTGGTGTGTTTCTTCCAGTTTGATTTTTAAGTGTGTGTGTGTGTGTGTGTGTGTACTCGTGTGTATGTTTATGTATGTGTGAGCAATGCAACTAGGAATGAACTGAGCACTGTTCTTCATGGTTTCAGTTTACATTTTGATGTGAATACTTTGCTACATGTTGCCATCTAAGCTCACATACCAACCTGCCCTCTTTCTAGCCCTGTGATCCTGGATCACTCATTTCTCCTTGCTGAGGCCCCACATTCTTATTGCCAAAGTAACCCACAGTCTCACCAAGGCACAGGCCACTGGCATTCACCAATACCCATTTCTTTCTCTTCATGATTATGCCATGGAATCTATTTCCCAGCCTCCCTTGCAGCTCAACAAAACCACATGACCGTATTCTGGCCAAAGAGATGTAGGAGAAAGCAATACCGTCGGATGCTTGTTTTTCTACTTCCTGAAGTCTGTGGCAAAGGGTCCTTCTTTCTTTCTACCCTCGGGTGATCATGAGGACCAGATGGATCAAGGCAACTGTGAAACAAGATGGAAAACCGAAGAGGGAACAGACCTGGGGCCCCAACCCAGAGCTTGAGGGAGGACACAAAGGGCCTATGATGTGAACAAGAGATAAACCTTTACTGCCTAAGAGCAGTCAGACTTTCTTATTCCTGCAGCCTGGCCGAGTCTGACAGCTCCTGGCAAGCTGTACCTTCTAAATAAAATATGTGAAATCAATTGCCCATAAAGAGCACTCCAATGTGAGCCTTTAAAAATTAAAGAACAATCAGGGAATGAACAAGCCATTTGTTGAATTGGATAATAAACACTGTTTGTGGGATTTGGGAGAAGAGAGAAGTCACCTGGGCAGTGTTAGTAAAAGGAGGTACTTCGGTGGAATCTGCCAGGATGGGTGTGGTTCTAAGTCCCGGAGAGAAATCAGGAGATGATGATTCATTTAACCAACGCATCAGCCACTCAAGAGACAGGAAGCACAGTGGGGACCATCTATCATGGAAATGGGACAGTGCCCACGCATTGAGGGGGTAATGTGCTCAGCTACCACTACCAGTGGCTTTCCTGTGTCACTGGGAACCTGGACTCCTCTCTCAACCTTCCCTGCACCCACCCAGACACTTAACACAAAACTCAGGGCCCCCTGGTCCCCCAGAGTCCTCACTCTACCCCTACTTCAGTAAGCTCTTCAGTAAGAGGCAGTCTGGATAAAATGCCCATCTCCATCCCCCATCCCCCCTCCAGACATGTTCCACTCCTCCCAGCGGCACTCTGTTCTCCACATCTCCACATACCCCTGTCCCAATCCATCCTCCTCACCATAGCCAGGGGGTCCCAGGAAATGCAGTTCTGATCATGGGACACACTCCACTGATGACACTATGATGGTTAGTATGCCAACTTGACCAGGCTTTGGTGTCCTGATACATAGTCAAATATTACCCCAGATGTGTCTGTGAGGTTAGCCTGGGTGAGAGTGGCTTGGAAATCTGCAGACTTTGAATAGAGCACACTGTCCTCTGTAATGTGGGTGAGCCTTGCCCAGTCAGCTGATAGCCCCAAGAGAACAAAACATGGCATCCCTGGGCAAGAGAGAATGCTGTAGCAGGAAGCTTTTGAACTTGAACTGCCGCATCTCCTGGGCTCCAGCCTGGTGGCTACAGATTTCAGACAATCCTGTGAGCCGATTCCTTTCAATAAATTTCCCTATGTGTATGTACACCTATCTTATTGGTTCTGTTTCTATAGAGAGCCCTAACACACATACATGCACACACGCGTGCACACACACCACCCCCTGGGGCTGTCAGAGCTGCCAGACCCCTAGGACAAAGTCCAAATCCCTTTCCGTGGTTTTGAGACCTCTCTGTTGCTTGAACCCCCAGACTTGGTCTTAACACCTCCTTGAATCCCACACATCTTGCTCCAAGCTTCTAGTTCTCATAGACAAGCTGCTACTTTAATCTACCCAGGAGCCTCCCATAGGCCATTCTGTCATGAGAAATCTATCCTGCCTGATCCTCCAACAAACCTGTCCCACTGGCAGCAATGAGTGTCACTTCCTCTAGTCTCAGTTCCCTACTGTCCCCTTCTCGCAATCTCTCACCACACTTACCCCATGTGTGGCAGTGCACATTCAAAGTCTGTCCCTCCCCATACTGTGTGCCTCCTGTCAAAGAACCAGGAGAGCAGACTTCCCGTGGAGCTCCTGGCCTGTGCCTGGGACACACAGCAGGTTGGATGCAATCTTAAAGACTGAGCAGATGGTGTCAACTGTCCTCCCAATGGGCACCTCTAATTGAGTACAGAGGGAGCCCTTTATCCTCTTGGGTCATACACACTTTGATTGCATGGCTAACGCTGAAACCAATTTCTCCACCATTGCTCAATTGAGTGATTAATTAAAGCGTGCTGTCTATGGCAGCAACCCCACCCTTGACCTTTTACCCTCATATCCGCTGCTGCCCCTCCCAGATTTTGCTTTTTCCCACCCATCTCATTCCCAGAGCTGCCAGGTCTCATCCCAGCCTCCCTGCTTGCTTTCTGTTGGCAAAGGTGAGCGAGTTCGTCGCTAATTCCCTGGGTAACCTCTCTGGCCCTGGTTCCTGCCCTGTGAAGTGGGTAGCTGGACAAGGGGACGCCAGGGATCCCCAGCTCTGGCTGTGTGCTGTCCACATCCATTTCTTTCTGCATCTTAGCCTCGAAGCAGTAACGAGGATAGAGGGAGAGACAGGAAGAAAGAAAGAGAGAGGGAGAGAGGGAGAGACAGGAGGAGGAAGAGAGGGAGAGGGAGAGAGAGAGAGAGAGAATGAGAATTGAGCTGAATCAAAGCCTCTGCTTCCATCTGCTCCCTGGGGTCCAAGTTCTGTCACAGGATGAAACTCATCTGGTCTAACGACACTGGTGTTTTTCCAGCTCCTAGCCACGTGGGGATCTTCATGCCTGAGTCAGAGACAGACAAGTCCCCTCACCCTGGCCTTTCTCCTAGTGGAGAAGCTAGGCTCAGAAGCAAGGACCTGCTAAGGTCTAGTGAGCCCTGCCTGGCCTCCTCCCTAAGGCCTTCTATCTCTCTAGGACCATGGGTAAGATCAGACTGATCCATCCAATTCCTAAGATCGAGTTTGCAGGAGGTTGAACAGGCATCGTGAGCCTTCCAAGGGTGTCTGACCCACAGGCTAACAGTAATGCTGCAGAGAGGTGAGGGGACCACCTGTCCCTTTTGGAAAGTGGCCTGGGGAATTTAGGCTTGAGTCTCAGAAAAGCCAACAGCCCCAGCAGAAGCCAAGGCTGAAAACTACCTGGAGAGAAGAGAGGCACAGAGGATGCCTGGAAACAAGACCACAGAATGGTGACAAGAGCCTAAAGGGGACTTAGCCCAGGTCCTCAGCCCCACCTACTCATGTCAGCCATGCTGACGTGGGCTTTGAGCCATGCTGTCACCTGTACTGTGCCTACCTCTCACCTCCTGCCTGAATGTCGCAGTGGCTGCAGCTCATGGTCCCTGAGGGGCACTCACACAGTGCAGCAAAGAATCACTGTGGGGATGGAGGCTTCATGGAAATGTTAGTGCAGTAAATGTCTTCCTGTAAGTCCCTTGGCACATACTTCTGAGATGATTTATCTCCCTCCCCACTAGATCCCGTGCCTATGCAGCTCCCGGTACCCCTGGCCATGGCTCATTCATAAGGTCTCTTACACAGCCTCCTCCTTCCTGGCATCTCTCC
>CABHPH010163248.1:0-41551 GCA_902168325.1 Peromyscus nudipes
TGTGTAGTGTAAAGTCAGTTGTGGAGGAAGCTTTGGCAATCAGTTCTATTTTCCTTCTTTTCTCTCTTTTGCATTTTGTATTTAATATTTTGCATTTAATATAGGTTGTATTTTATATTTCATTTTTAATTAGAATATAATTTTATCTTCTCCCCCACCCCCTACCCCCCACCCCCCACTCCTTTCCCTTTTCTTCCTTCAAACCCTGACGTGTTCCTTTCCCCAGTCTCTCAAAATCATGGCCTCTTTTCTTTAGTTGTTATTGTTACACACGCACATCTAAATATGTAAGTACAACCTGGTCAATCCATCTAGTGTTATCTGTATGCATACAATTTTCTTTTTTAACTTTATCCATGTACAAGAGGAGGAGGGTCACAAGGCAACAATAACTCAATGACCTTCTTGGTTTTGAGGCCCTAAGGAAGCACATTCCTGTCTCATGAACCATTTTCAGACATTATTTGAAGTATTTCAAATAGTATGGGATACAAACAAAAGTGTCAGAACATTTTGAAGCCAAAATTACTGAGAACAAAAGCCAGCATAGAGATATAGATAAAACATATTTATGAGTCTTGCAGAACTTGCCTATCTGTGATGAACTCAACTGCCCAGAAAAAAAGTTTTTCACGGAAAAAATATATAAATAAAAGGTCTCTAAAAAAACAAAATCAATGTTGTAAAATCCATGTGTTGACATTCACATGCTAAGCCTTTATTTGTGAGTTCATCCCTCCTTTAAGGGAACCATCAGCAGACGAGACAAAGAAGGACTCTTCTGGGCAATCTGGACAGTACATCGAAGAGAAAAGGTCACACATGGAAGGCAACAGAGAAGCCATAAAAAGCAGATGTAATATTATTAACTTATTATTAATAAAAGAGATGTGGAGTTAAGGAATAAAATAGTTCTATTTCAAAAACCCTTATAGGCCACTGGGATTAAATGACACTAACCGGAGCTCATTATGATGTTCAGTGTGGTTTACTTTTAAATATAAGGGATAAAAATAAATTCTCACTGGATGATTTCTGTTTTCATGTTAATAGGTTTAATTTATAGGTTATATTCTGCATGTTAAAAGGTTTTCTGTCTGAAAATGGAGTATCTTTTTTGTTGTTTAAAATATACGTATTTCACTCCAATACATGGGAGCAGACTGGAGAAAGAATTATTTTTTCTAAGGTGTAATGTCACAAACTACTTATTCTGACTCTCCAATTAAAAAAACAAACAGTAATGATGATTTCACTATTTTAAAAACTCCTTTCCTCCAAATGCTGTCAATTAGCATTTTATTAGATGTGGATTTCAATGGAGTAACAGTGTAAGTGTTGAAGGATGGTCTTGATAGAGCCAGGTATGGTGACACACACCTTTAATCCCTGCACTCAAGAGGCAGAGGCAGGTGGATCTCTGTGAGTCCTAAGCCAATTTGGTCTATACAGCAAATTCCAGGTCAGCCAGGGCTATATAGAGTGACCCTGACTCAAAACAAACCAAAATTCACTAGAGAATGACAATGAGCATGTATAAACAATTTAAAGTCCCCGGTACAAACAGTTAATGTGGAAAAAAACAAAAAAGAGTCTCAAGGCAAAATCTAATAAATAAATAAATAAATAGAATTAAGACCTTAAGCACAAGGAGGCCAAGAGGACTATCAATGCGTGGTTTGTGTCTATTTCAGCAGAGGAAAGAGGAGCAAGGTCAAGGCCTCAGCCCTCTTCTTTCCACACATTAAAACCCATGGCACTCTCAGTATTCCAGGCTAAGGCAACAAGACACCGGAAACTGGGGAACACTTCTCTTTTCTGGACATTTCTTTGGTGTTCGTTATATCGTTAAGACTGAGGCCCTAGAGCAGCGTGAACTCTTGAAAATGAGCTCAAACTTCCCCAAAATTTTAGAAGCTGGAGCGTTATGAGACTGTTGGATAAGGACGCGGGCACTCTGCTGACTGCTGTGCACACAGAACTTTCTGCTCTCATCCACTTCCTCAAACTTTAAGGTAGTTAGGACTACAAGAAAAAATTAATGTCAGAGCTGCAATCCTGTGTAATCCTACCGTGCCGCACACTGAAATGTGGATAACCCACATTTTTTCATCCTTGTTCATGATCAAAGTATCTTTCCTACTTTTGCCAGTTCCTCTACTGAAACCTGCTGAGGAAAACAGTCTTCTCTCGTGGGTATTATGATCTGGCATAGAAAAGAGAAGGGATGGGGTAGAGAAGACAAAGGAACAGGAAATTTGTAAGAAGAACTGGAGGAAATTGTGGGGAGGAACCGAGATCAGCAGAAGACGCAGGAATAGAGAACGGAGCCAGGCTCATTCAAGAAAGGCTTCCTGAGGAGGTAACATTGGAGGCTAAATTTTGAAAAATGGTGCAATGTTAGATAGGAAAGAGCTTGGGGAAGACAAGCCAGTGAGGAAGGAAGGAATTTTCCACATGAAAGGGGTTGAAATAAGACCAGGATGCCCAAAACCTAGAGAAGTGGCCAGAGTAAGTGGAATTTTTCCTCAAGAATACTGAGAAGCTTCGATGGGTCAAAGATGATTCACACTCTATATCCATGAGACATGCATGTATATGTGATGCAGCTTTTCTTAGTTGCTAAATTAAACACAATAAATATTGCTACGTTAAACTGCTTTGCTCTGGAATTTTTCCTGATATATTTGAGATGCAGGTTTCAACTGTCTATTGCTTGAGCACGTGTGTGCTGAGGTGAACGGAACCTTCATGGCCTCTTTCCACAGGTCATGCCTTACACAGCTTGCGCACAACCCACACGTCCTTTTGCATCCTCGCTGTAAGCCATGGGCTGCTTCCATCCTCTTCACAATTGTGGAGATAGATATACAGCCCCTGCTGCAGCGAGAAGG
Organism: Peromyscus nudipes; assembly: GCA_902168325.1. Classification (NCBI taxonomy): domain Eukaryota; kingdom Metazoa; phylum Chordata; class Mammalia; order Rodentia; family Cricetidae; genus Peromyscus; species Peromyscus nudipes. The sequence continues at coordinate 2,895 of CABHPH010163248.1, forward strand.
TGCACTGACTGTCTGCACCAAGGGGCCCCATTTGCTGAGTTAGCAGCGTTTGTTCCTTCCTCCACCTCCCCATTGAGGCCCAGCCCCGATCCCCGATGTTGGAGCAGGCAGACAAAACACCATCTCAACTTCTGCCAGGAATCAAAAATAGCATTAATTGCCTTCTATAGTGTGTATCTATATTTAATGATAATGGATAATATCTCCGATGACATATTTTTCAAACTTGGTTTCTCCATTTCTCCTTCATTTGGAAAAATGCCTTCCTGAGTGTCTGTCTGCATGGCTTGTTTTAAGATTGAACATGCTGGTTCATCCTGTAAGTCCTGTCTCGTGATTAGTTCGCAGAAGTGCTTTAATAGATTCTGACCTGTTGTCTATTGGAAAGAGACAAGCCCATGCATAATTTCAAAAGTTTTCTGTACATCCCCCAATTGGGGACACATGGAGTCAAATAAGTCTGCCCAAGGACTCACACATATCCTAACCCATTCTCAAGGCAATGGGATTCTTTTCAAGGGATAAGGACATTTCAGAAAAGTAATAAAGGAAGATATTTTCTCCACTCCCACCAAGCTGTTTCGTGTATAGCAGCCAGTACTTTACAGATTTCCTCTATAGTAGGTCTGGTTGCTCTGAAAAATTATGGAAAAAAAGTGATAGATCAAAAGACAGGGAATTATTTTTACAGCAGACTCTGGTGGCCCTAGGAAAGATTGGAAAGAAAAAATCTCTAAAGATTGCTAAGGATAGAGAATAAGGTAATCTGTGCGAAAAGACCTTTGAACATTACAAAAAAAAAGGATCTGCAAACTTTAGATACTAAAAATATGGCTTGTTTGTCTTTGTTAGCTATATTTTCAATGGCTAACATACTATCTGGTAAATGGATTAGATAGGTAAGTAGGTAGATTGATAGATGATAGATAGAAAAAATCTACGAACCTACTGTGTATCAAGTGCACACGCGCGCGCGCGCACACACACACACACACACACACACGTATATATATATATATATTTACAGATACACTAATGTATGCAGAAAAATAAGAACTAATAACTACATTGGAATGTTAGAGATTTATCTATTCTTCCTTTCTGATTATTACAATGATGATGATAATAAAAGTGTTTAGTACATTTAGTAGTATTCTCTCCCCTCACCTTTCCAGTGACTGTCCGTGTTATCCACATACTCCCACACAGAAACACAAATGCCGAATGTTCTGCCTGGCATGGAGCCTGCCTCCCACTTAGCCCTTAGCACATCAGCTCTATTTCCTCTAAGTTTTCCCTTTCTACTTTCTTACCAGACATTAAGTGGAAAGGCAGAGATTCAAGGCCAGGCTGTCTGTCCCCAAACCTGTTCTCACTAATCTCTGCCCTTTTTCCAGGAACTTCCATCTCTGATGGCTGGCTCTGCATGAAGGAAAGCCAGCAGCCTCATATCACTGTCACAGGGTGCTGCTGCTTCCCAGTGTGAGGAAAGGCAGGAAGATTTGGAAGTCACCTTTGTATGTCAGGAGGTTTGGATATCTGAGTTAAATAAGCACACAGGAGAGGCAGAGAGGGTAAAATCCCCTCCTGCAATCATCCACTGGTGTTCGTTCTCACACTCGTAAGCCAGTGAGCGTCACCTGCAGACTGGAGGAAACTTTCCGAGATCCAATCAGTTGTCTTATCACTGACTCATGAGCAGCCCCCGATGAGTCCCACATTGCCTCTGTCACAGCAGATCAGTACTGAGCCAAAAGGCATCAAGAATGGGGTAGTATCAGTGATCGTGAGCAGCTTTCTCTTCCTTCCAAGAGCTCAGGAAGGACAAGCTAGAGCACAGAATGTCCAACTAGAGACACATGTGACCACAACACTCAGAAAGGACAAGCTGGAGTACAGAAGGTTGAAATAGAGACACATGTGACCCCAACACAAGAGCTGGCTGTGGGGGGATGAAGTTGCCCAATAGTGCTATAAAGCAAGAGCCTCCCAATTTTTTAAATATTTTCTCATAAAAAGTAAATATATTTTCTCTAATGTTTTGTCATATAGTAGAAGAGAAACTACTGTTTAAAAATTGATAGATGAAAAGCAAGATAAAGTTCACTCCTCTTAAACACATATCCTAAATCTCCTCCTAAGCCCCAGCCTACAATTTATGAAAATGTTACGGCAACCAATTATTTATTACAAAGCTGAATTTTCTGGTACAATTTGGTGTGTTGGTTGGAGACTAATGAAATGTACACTTCTCAGGAAAATTTTATGAAAACATTACCAATTTCATAAATTACTAATTTTGCTATTTTATGTCTTGTTTTTGCACATGTATTTGAAAGTTTCTATGTGTGCATGTGCACATGTGTGCAGTAGGCATGCATGTGTGTGCACAGGTATATGTGTGGAGGCCAGAAGACAATCTCTCTGGTATTTCTCAGACTCTACGCACCTAATTTTTGGATGCCGGGTCTCCCACTGGCTTGAAGCTCAATGAGTAGGATCAGCAGGCTGGTCAGCAAGGCCCAGGGATCCACCTATCCCTGGCCCCTCAGCACCACTATGCCAAGCTTTGAAATGCTGTTTGTTCACTTGTTTTATTTGTTTATTTTTTAAGCATAGAAAAATCTTTAGTGGATAAACTTTAAAAATCTTTGCAAATCTGAAATTCTGTCATTCCATTCTATTCCACATATTCAAAATTAATAGGGGGCTAGAGATGCAGCATCATCTTAGAGTACTTGTCTAGCATGAGGCCGTATGTTCATTATCAATAACATACACACAAGACTAAATATATAACAGACACCCTTATGTAGGACATTAGTTCTGAATATCTCTATTTTAAATAATTGTATCTGTGAGAGTGAAACAAGGTAAATGCCCCCAACAGGACTGACATCTTTACCCTTGAATTTTCGAAACATTTCTTTGCATTAGCCTCCCAGACTGATAACTTCAAGCCAAAAGATATTATTAGTGAGATAACTGCATATATCCATGGGTTTGCCTTCTAATTTATCTAATGAAAATAATACAACCCAGTTGTCCACAAAGAATCTGTAGATATTTGCAGGATTGAAGTTAATCAAATTTGCAGAATGTTAGCTCAAGTTTTTTTTAATGTCTATTTCTAGTATAGTATAACTCTTCAGGAGCTCATATTAGGTCACTAAACTTCTCAGTGATGCTGGGGATGGGGAAACCTCCTAGAGAAGCCAATACAGTAGACATACATATTTAATGAGGCGTGTTTATCTATCCTGCCTGGATTCCAGGATTGCAGTGAGATTTTATTTCCTGCTCTCATCCCCAGCTAGGACTTTATCAGGTCGCTGCCAGAGCTGAGTTTAGCTAACTCTAGAAGGAAAGCCTCTAAGTGGTTTAGTAAATGCTAAATAGAAAGCTTCGAGTATCTGACTAGATGAAATTCAAAAGTAATAGCTTAGTAATTCAGAAAAGGAACCTCTGTTTCTCAGGACAACATGTTAGGCTGTGTAAAGAGATCCACAGTTTTAGTCATTCATCATGCCCTAGCTACCTGGTCCTGCAGAGAATCTTCCAGTGCCAATGGAATAGGAAATACTCCCTCCACATAAGGGCTCTAATCACACATGTGTTTGGTCCTTTGGCTTGTGATCAAAACAGTTTCCAAGATAAGTGTCATAAATTACACATTAGAAAGATTTTGCTTTTTCCCCTGCCTGTAGACATTATGTCTTCAACACCTCAAGGGCTTTAGCAAAATGCTCTTTGCTCTTTCCAGTAATAATGGTCCAATTCACTCAATCACAAATTAGGCTCAAAAACGCCAGTTCAACTTGGCTCCAACTACATAAATTAGACCAAAGTCTCCATAACAAGAAGAATATTTTGTAGAATGGAATGGAAAAAATAGATTTTTCCTTTAATGAAAAAATTATGAACCTCTTAAAATGGAGCTTAATAGAAGTGATCTGAATTGGGCTTTAGTTTTGACCTCGGGTATTTTTCCGCTTTATAGGAAGCATAAGAACTAATAGTTATTTGACTGAAATTTCATTGAAAAGTATTTGGTAAAAGCCTTCCTGGAAAACCTGCAACTGATTCCATAACTGAAAAATTTTACTTGAACAGGTAAAGCCCTGTAATATAGTTAATTGTACTTCACATTCATTCCACCCACAAGACTTTCCATATTAAATAAAGTTCGAATTTCTACTTATTAAATGATCATGTGATCTTTTAGAATAATTAGAGGGATCCTTCAGATATCCAGAATTGAACTACAGAGAAACCTCAATATTCTAGAATATAAAAAAGAAACTGGAAGTTTCCATGGAGCCTGACTAGATCTCATAAATATCTATGAACAGAGCACACATCTAGAGTACCAGAGAGAAGGAGAGGGGGTTGCAAACTATCCCGACAGCCGTTTCGTTGTTTGTTTGTTCTTTTGGAATTTTTTTTTTTTTGCTTTCATTTAGTCTTATTTTGTTTTGTTTTAGTTAAGGAACTGATCATCTACATAAGGGACATATCCTGTGAAATGAGTATTTTCTGAATTTGGAAAAAAAAAATGTGGTCTTTCTTTAGTACCTTAGGCACCTCCAGTATAAATTCCCTTATTAAAGCAGAGTTTGGTGATACGATGACATCAGGAAATTTGAAGGCAAATGGATGGAACTAGGAAAAGAAATAATGCTGAATGAGGTAACCCACACCCAGAAAGACAAATATGGTATGTACTCACTCATAAGTGGATATTAGCTGTTAAGTAAAGGATAATTATGCTACAATCCACAGACCCAGAGAGGCTAGGTAACAAGGATGACCCAGGGGGATGATGCATGGATCTCTCTGGAAAGGAGAAATAGAAGAGATCTCCTGGGATCTCCTGGGGGGCAGATAGGGATAGGAACCTGAGGGATTGGGTTGGGGTGGATGGAGAGGGAGAGTACTGACAGAAATGACTGTAGGCAAAAGCTTCTCTCCCACATGCCTGTTCCCAAGTACTCAGCAGCCGCTTCTTAAATAATTGAGTCAGAGGCTTAATATTACTTTTAAATGCTCAGTCAGTAGCTCAGGCTTATTTCTAACTGGCTCTTACACTTAAATTAACCCATAATTCTTATCTATGTTTAGCCACATAGCTTTGTAACTCTTCTCAGTGTGGCCTTGTCATCTTGCTTCCTCTGCATCTGGCTGGTGACTCCTGACTTCATCCTTCCTCTTCCCAGATTTCTCCTAGTCTGGTCACCCAACCGATACTTCCTGCCTGGCTGCTGGCCATTCAGCATTTTATTAAACCAATCCAAGTGACAAATCTTTACAGTGTACAAGAGTATTATCCCACAGCAGATAACTGGAAAGAGGGGGTATTTTGGAGTCAGGTAGAAACCCAATACAAGGGAAATTCCCACGAATCTACAAGAATAACCCCAGTTAAGACTCCTAGCAATAGTGGATATGTAGCCTGAACTGGCCATCTCCTGTAATCAAACTGGAAACTACCCCAATTGTCATCAGAGAGCTTTCATCCAGTAACTGATGGAAGCAGATGCAGAGACCCACACCAAACATTAGGCCTAGCTCAGGGAATCCTGCTAAAGAGAGGGAGGAAGGACTGTAGGATCCAGGTGATTCAAGGACATCACAAGAAAACCCACAGAAACAACTAACCTGGCTCATAAGAACTTGCCGAGTCTGACTCAACAACCAGGGAGGCTGCATGGGACTGACCTAAGCCTTCTACATATGTGTGACAGTTGTGTAACTCGGTCTACTTGTAAGACTCTTAACAATGGGAGCAGGTCTGTCCCTAATGCTTTGGCTGGGTCTTAGGAACCCACTTTTCATACTAGATTGCTTTGCCCAGACTTTATACAAAGGGAGGTACTTAGTCTTACTACCATGTTTTGTTGACACCATGGGAGGCCTGCCCCTTCCTGAACAGAAACAGAGGAGTGGATTGAAGGAGGAGGTGGGGGAGGGAATGGGAGGAAAAGAGGGAGGTAAAACTGTGGTCAAGCTATAAAATAAATTAATTAATTAAGTAAAATTTTAAAAGCAAAGTTTGAACATGAGATTCCTATAAAGATGTCTACCCTTTTTCTCAGAAAGATGAGATTTTGGGGCCTTGGAATACTTGTAACATGACTGACCTGCCCACTCATAGGTACAGAAAAGCTAACACAAGAGAAACTGTAGGAGTAGATAGATACCTATGAGTAAGGTCTGTTCTGAAAGTAGACCTATTTGATCTATTTAATACAAAGAGGACAATAGTTCTGGGGAGCCAATGTAGAAGCAGATGGGTCTTGGCCATGGAAGCATAGTAACACTCTCTTAAAACTGAAACTCAACAAATGTCCTGTGCTTTAATCAACTGGATTATCAAACTCCCTCTCCCATAGAACATAAACAAGGAGTAAATGGAAAAAATAAAGCAGTTTGTTTCAACAATTCCCTCAACACAATTCCCTATACTATAGTCATGAAGTCGCTCCCCGGGAGTTTCCTCAGAGTCTACTTAAACTAATATTTAGAGACAATTCTATTAAGCCAAGACTTCCAGCCTACGGGTGATATAAAATACACAAATGGGGTAGAGAAAATAGAGAAGATCAATAAGAAAACCGCCAAGAAGACAGACCCTGGACAGCAATGATCACTGAGAATGTGGCTGAAGCATGAATGCCACAGATATGCCAGTGGCCCAGGGGATGGCAATTCAGAATGGGAGCAGAATGCCTCTGGGGCCTTTAAAAGCTTCAGGAAGTCAGGACTCACAGCACTTTATAGCCTTAGGCTTCAATTGTATAAGAAAGTCACTGAAATATTTGTATGGAATTGCTAGATAGATGACAGGTAGATTAAAGATAGATAGATAGATAGATAGATAGATAGATAGATAGATAGATAGATAGATAGATAGATAGATAGATCTAGATGATTGCTGGATAGATGACAGATAGGTAGATTAAATATAGATAGATAGATAGATAGATAGATAGATAGATAGATAGATAGATAGATAGACATATCTAGACGACTGCTAGATAGATGACATATAAGTAGATTATAGATAGATAGATAGATAGATAGATAGATAGATAGATAGATAGATAGATAGATAGATAATCAATAGGTAGATCTGGATGTTTGCTAGATAGATGACAGATAGGTAGATACATAGAAAAGAATAGAAATCCACCTGACTTTACTGAATAAAATAACTATATTGTTGTTTACACATTCTGCGTTGTCTCTTTTCTTTCTTCCTGAAAATACAGATAAATTAATTAAACTCTTGACTATAGTTGACGAATGCAAAGGCACCCATCACAATTATGATGAGGCTGGGCGGTGGTAGCGCACACCTTTAATCCTTGCACTTGGGAAGCAGAGGCAGGTGGATCTTTGTGAGTTCGAGGCCAGCCTGGGCTACAGAGCAAGATCCAGGAAAGACACAAAGCTACACAGAGAAACCCTGTCTGGAAAAACCAAAAAAAAAAAAAAAAAAAAAGATTATGATAAAAACGGAAGTGATTTCCATTCAGCTTTATCATACTTTTTCAAGGTGTTCAATAATGCATATCAGTGGTAAAATGTCCAAACTTATCTACACAATTGAAATCATCAGCAAAACAGCAGTCTTTGGAGACAAAGTTGAGAATATTACATTCTATCCTATTTTGATCTATGTGCTAGGAATCCATTGTTTGAACTTATATTTTAAAAGTTGTTGGGATAACAAACAATAATAGATTCCGTATGTTTCAAAAGTTGTCTAATTAAGAAAGCAAAAATTTCTGACGCTATTAAAAGGTAATATTTAGGAGTATTTATGTATATAAGTATACATATATGCATGTAATAAAAACCAATGAAAAGGGAAGCCATGAATTTGAGACAGAGCAAAGAGGGGTACATGGGAGGACTTGGAAAGGGCTGAAGGAAGAAATGATGTAATTATATTACAATCTCAAATACAGAAGAAAAAAGATAATTTTCAAGTCCAATCATTTCAACACTAACGGGCCAATTTTCAAATACCAATAACTGCAAATAAGGTTGCTCCAATTGCTCCAATAACATTAGATGCCTATAAGTAATTAACTGTTATTGATTGATTTTGTTAATTTGGTCTGTTGGAAGAGAGGTAGTGTACTAAAAATTACCAAAAAAAATTTAAGTTATTCATTCTCTTATTTTTTTTTACTTTTCTTCTTTCAATAATGTAATTTTTAACGTTTTATTATATCTAGCTTGGCACTTAACTTTTGAAATTCACAATCTTGGCACCAAATTTGGCTACCAGTACATCTTTATTTTGTTATGGATCTTTTATGTTCTTGATACACTGAGCTTTCTCAGCCCTGTTAGATTCACATAATTTCAAAATACACCTGCTCATTGTACATATTTTGAAATATCTCACCACTCCTGAGTCACTGTCTTTATGCTAATTCTCTTTCTTGTAAATGGAATTTATGCAGTAAAGCAGTTAACGGAAATAAGGCTGATAACTCAGATCTTTGTTCTCAAAAAAGTCCTTGTTCTTCCAAAGGATCATTTGCAAAGAAAAGCTGCCTCATTACCCAGTCTAGAGGACTGGTCAATACCTGGACAGAGTTCCTCAACCCTAATATTAGCATCTCAGAGAGATGGATAATATTAACCCCAAATCAATAAGACAAAAATCAGGAAATATGTGGTTCATAAAGTGTGCAGGTTGACAGATTCGGATGCAAGATCTGAGACAAGACGAACACACTAAGATGAATGAATCTCAGGTTCAAATGATGTTTAAATCACAACTACACATTTTTTAAAAAGTTAAACAACAGTAACCTTTATATGTCTTCTTTCTTAGCACATCATTCTAACACAAACTTTGTGCTTCATTTTTGTGTGATTTCAGGGGCATTTTTGGCTTGTGGGGTTTTACCATAGAAACGTACCAATATTTACAAGTCTTACACAACACTCATAAACTCACACCAGGTAAGTCACGGCAGGGATGGATGTCCCGGTGAGTGGCTTCTGAGTCCATGCAGTTCAAGTTTCCCCTATAGTTTCCCTGGTCTCCCCCAAAACATACCAAAATACATATGAGTACAAGTGAGTACATCTTAGAAATAAGCTTGAATCCACCTAGGGCAATGAAAAAGTAACACCAGCACTTGCTACACCTCTCAGAGTAATTAGCATCTGCCCTCAGCAAGGAACCACTGTCCTTTCATGTCCAGTATTATTCTTGTTCACTTTCCCAGCACAGCGCAGAAGGAAGACATAGTGTCAGCATCCAAAAACTGGGTACAACTCAACTCAACCTCCATTAGATGACCTACCGTTGAGGAATGCTCTCCCTTAGCTAACTGCAGATAAAACTTGCCAAACCTAATTTGGTCCTCCAGACCGTCAGTCAGCACTTTTAGTCCACAGTAAAGTAAGTAGGCTTGGGAAGGAAAAGAGAATAGCTTGCTTTCATGAAGTTTTGGAATGATTTATAAATTTTTTATATGTGTGTGATATTTTAGTCGTCTGTATTTTGTCTCATCTTTATTGAGATTTCAACAATGCAGAGAAAGTAGAGGTACCTGAGAAAGCTTGAAAGGTGTGGGTGTGGGTGTGTGCGTGAGTGCCTGCTTGTGTGTGTGCCTGCGTGCATATGTGCATGTGTGTGTCTGTCTGTCTGTGCTGTGTGCCTGTGTATAAAAGACAGCATGGTCTAAAATGGCTGAAAGAGATCCAGTAGAAGACAGTGTTCCCATAGATGAAAAGCATGAGAGGTGAGTCTTAGAATCTGGGATTCATAATTTAAATCATGACTTGGAAGAAGAAATTTTCTTTCTAATTAGAGAAATCCCTTCCCCTTTTCAAGAAAGCTGTCTATTCAGTATCTCAGTCAGATGTCTAAAATAGCCAATGCTGAACTCTCAGGAAAAAAATAAAATGTTTGCAAAACTTTGCAAAATGAATAGGAATACATCAGTTTTGTATTAAAATGCATTTAAACCAGTTCAGGTGTCGGAAAGCATCTCGACAAAGCCAGCAGCTACAAGGTTCCACTGAACAGGCATCTCTTTTAACACCCTTGATAGTTATGTCCAAGAGGAATATGAAACGTATTTCCCTTCCTGGCACAGCTCATCTGGGATGCCTGTTTAAATCAGGGCAAAATACACTGGCATTTCATAAAATTACCAATTTTGTACAAAGCAGCATTTACTAAACTTGTACAATCTCAATTGCAAATTATATTTCAGTGTCAGTGCCAGGTTAATTTTCTAAAAAGGCTCTTCAGAAGAGAGGTTTATTGAACATTTCTTATGAGTTTCTCACTATGTTAAGCAATTTTCATACATTATCTCATGTAACTTTCACATCCGTGAGGAAGACTCCATTCATGTCCCCTGACTTACTTTACAAATGAATAAAGGAAACAGGGTGTTTAAGACACTCGTCCAATATCACTCAGCTACTACAGGATCACAGTGTATGTGTGTGTGTGTGTGTGTGTGTGTGTGTCTGTATGTGTGTGTGCCTGCTGTATGCATGTGTGCATGTGTGTACGTGTGTGTGCTTCCTGTGTGTGTGTGCATGTGTGTGTGTGCCTGCATGTGTGTGTGTGCCTGTGTGCGTATGTGCCTGTGTGTGTACTTGTGTGTGTGTGTGATTCTTCTCTCTACAGCACTCTCCCCATTTCCCAGTTCCTAAGGGATTGCCTTGTAAAGTGGCCTCTGTAAAGAAACCCCATAACCCTTGAAAAACTTTCTCCTCTGTACTAAACTGGAAATGAAAGATTGAGAATTTGTGTTGAACGAGAGCCAACCTAAGGAAACGTCTACAAAAGGGACGGGCATTTCAAACACAACCTCCCAGTTTGTCCTCTGAAAGCAGAGGACGCTTCTCCACGGGGACTTTCTAAGTAACAATACTTGAAAGTTGAGGAGTCGTCCACTTTTACCACAAGGTGAAAACACCCAAACTTTCCATGGTCTATTATAGCCAGTGGTCTATAAATCTGAGCAAATTCGGATTTCTTACATCCCTCCCACCTGCCACATCTTCTTAACTGGAAGCAAAAGCGTCACCATTGTGTCTACTCCCGTGAGCCTGCAGCGGCGTGGCTCTAACAGACACTGAGGTACAGTTCAACACGGGACAAAGTTGCTCTGAAAATAGCAAAGAATGGGGGTAGATCTGTTTTTTAAAAAAGACTTAAATATGGTTTAAAAAATCAATCTGAAAACTGTTCACAGCAGCTCCGAGGCTGGGGATAACATGAGTAAAGGGAATAGAGAGCTCTAACGAGCCGGCACCAGCTGCTAATACTTAATCTCTTTAAATAATGAATTAGCTGCTCCTATCTACAGTGGCTGCTAAGAGAAAGCACTTTCTTTGTGGAGTGAAGTAAAGCTTGAATACCCATGAATTATTCAATATAAAGTGTGCCAGTTAAAATGCCTTGATAGTGGAAGTCAAGTGTAAGATTCTCTCTTGTCTGTCAAAAAGTGTCTCTCCAGTGTTACTGAGCCCTGAAGGAGGGGCCCAGTGAGGGAGAGAAGAAAAGAGAAAAGCCATCTAGAAACAACAGAATAATGTGCTAAGCACTCAATCCCAGTGCAGAGCAGTCTCCTCAGTCAGGGAAAGCTTTATTGGCATGGCCTGTCAAGCAGGTCTTAGCACGGAGCAGCTGCCTCCTCTGTCCTCATCTATGATAAAGTCTAAGATCACTGAAGCCTCCTGTCCAGTGGAGGCAGGAGGTACTAATGTGCCAGTTACCAATGACTGAAAGAAGTACATTTCTTTCAAAAATACTTACTAGAAGAGGTGAAGAGTTGCCTTTGGGTCGATTTACAAGTTTTAAAACAAAAGTGATTAAGTACAAAGCATATTGGAATGCAGATGATCACAGAACCGTAGTTCATAGCCTGCCCTTATCTGTTCCGCTATGAAGCATTTTCATGTGCAGATGGTTTTCATATCCAGCAGTGATGCCCAAGTGACCTTCCAGATTTGTAGATTAATGGAAGGTTTTGCTGCTGTCGTTTTAGCTGTAAGATTATTTTAGGAATGTGTATGAGTATGCACACATGAGTGCAAGTGCCCACAGAGGCCAGGGGAGGGCATTGAATCTTCTGGACCTGGAGATACAGGTGAGGTACCTCCATGGTGCTGTGATCCTAATCCAGATCCTCTGCAAGCAAGTGCTCGTAATTGCTGGACCAACTCTTTCTTCCCTAACTTGAAGAACAATCTGATACATTAAAAAACAAAAGCTAAAATTATTCTTATTTCCAAATGAGGTATCTGCAAATTGTACCTGCCCTTCATCTTCAGACAGTCATCACATACTAACTAGTCTAACATGAAAATATCAACATAGTACACGCATGGAAATGTCATAATGAATCCCATAATGTAATACAATTAATATACACTAAAAAAGGAGAGCTCACCAAAAAAAGATCTAGGAAAACTTCAAATGAGTTTTTCTTTACCAGTATCAGAAAGAGGGTTAATGTCTAGAATATACAAAGAACTCAAAACACTGGTCACTAAGAATATAAACAACCCAGTTTTTAAAATGGGGGTATGGAATTAAACAGAGAGTTCAGAAAGAAAGAAAAGCAGAAACAAAGAAAGAAAGAAATACAAGAAAAATGGTAGAGAATGTTTTTTAATATTCAACATAGTTAGCCACCATGGAAATCCAAATCAAACTACTTTGAAAGTTGAGAGTTCATCTTGGCCTAATCAGAAGAGTTAAGACTTAAGAAAAAAATAAGATAATTTTTTATGAATGTAGTAAAAGGGAAACACTGATTCATTGCTGGTGCCAGTTCAAACTGGTGCAACCACAATGGAAATCAGTGTGCAGATTCCTCAGAAAGCTAGAAATAAAACTGTCATGTGATCCAGTTACACTACTCTATAGCACATACCCAAAGGACTCTCTATCCTATGACTGAGACACTTGCCCGTCTATGTTCATTGCTGCTCTATTCATAATAGCCAACTGATAAATGGATAATGAACACATATTACTTTACATGCTGGAATGTTACTCAGTTGTTTTAAAAAATGAAATTAACAAGCAAATGAATTGAAGCAGAAATAATCATTCTGGGTGAGGTAACCCAGACCCAGAAAATCAAATATTCCGTGTTCTGTATCATAAATGGAGGCAAGCTTTGAATCTATTGATCATGTGTGCTTAAGTTTGGGTATCCATTGCAGTCAATAGTGAGAAAGCAGTAGTGGGCAAGGTGGGAAGGAGATTTAATGAAAGGAGAGATAAAATGCAGATATATAAGAAAAAAGAGGATAATGGAGCAGGAATGGCTAAGAGGGGTAGAGGCCAGAACAGAGGAGTTTGGGGAGGGAAAATGAACAAAAAAAGACTTAAAAATGGAAACATACCACTGTAGAAGTTTCCTAAAATATATACATATACTCCTGTACATACATACACATAAATAAAAAGAGTTTACATCAAGTTATCCAATAACAAAGGGAATGATCTCTCCCAGACACCATAGACTATCAAATGAAAACCCATTGCCAGGAACTGGGTACCACCATTGGAGTCATTAGGCAGGGAGGTCAGTGCTCTTGGTTACCTTCTAGAACTTGATGGAAAGACCCTACTGCTGAAGACAGAACATCCTTAGGTTACAGAACATAGAGAAATCAAGCTGGTACTGATGGAAAATCTTCATGTCTGCTGGATAGCGTTCCTGGGCTGGAAGGCACTGTGCATACTCTGCCAGGTAAAAGATAATCATCTGTCTTACCTAGCTATAAATGCTGCAAGCTACAGCAATGACCGGCCTGGTAAGAGCATGTCAATGCTGTGATATAAACACCAGTGTTATAGGTGTAACAAATCACTTTCTTGTTGGATTTAGGGTCCACTCCACAAAACAGTACTTATGTCTGGCACTATTAATGGAGTCAATAACCCAAGGCCAGATAGGTCATAGACCCTAGGGGAGAGTCTACTGCTATTACTCTGCAAAATGGACATGGGATTAAACCAAATCCCAACAACCTATCACCAATATCCATAAATAAATCGGTCTCTCAACTTTCACCAAGGAAACTTCTTGGAGTAGATGGCAGTTGACGCAGAGACCCACAACTGGTCATCATCATGGGAAGAATGAGGGATTTCAGAGTGCTCAGCCCTAGATGTGTATCTCTATCTCTAGCGCACACCTTCTTCGGGGATCATTGCAAAAGAGGGGGAAGAAGGATTTTAAGAGCCAGTGTTTTCTGGGTGCAACAGGGAGTTACAATTACACGTGCGAATTGACAGTCAACAGACAAAATTCCAGATGGAAGGGCAAGAGGTCGGGAGTCCCCACCCCTAGCTAAAGACCTGTGGGCAACTGATGGCCCCTGGGAGAGGGACAGCTGGTTCTCTTCAAGAACGCGGTCCCAGCATTAACAGAAAGGGAAAACATGAAATTGAGAGGAACTGCTGGCGGGGGAAGTAGAGAGGGCATTGAAGAGGAGGCTGGGGAGTGGGTTGAGCAAGTGCATCATATGTATGTATGAAATTCTCAATCAGTAACAAAAACCAAAGATTGATTTTTCATTTTATTTACCTTTGTGAACACATGCAGTGAGTGTCCACAAAGGCTAGAAAAGGTGTCGCAGTCCCTGCAGCTGGAGTTACAAACAGTTGTGAGCTGCCCAGTGTGGGTCTATGAACCCAGCTCAGTCCCCTGCAAGAGCAGCAAGCAATCTTAAGATCTATCTCTCCAGCCCCTGCATGATCTACTGTTAATTTTGCCGAAGACCTCGCAGTATCTCCATTTCCAAAGGAGGTAGCAGTGTGAGGTTCTGGAGGCTGGAGAATCACCGTATCTTACGGAGAAAAGAAATTCTATTCAGATACTTTGAGACACAGCAGTCTAGTATCTAAACACATGAAAATATGGATCTAGACTTAAATACAAAGGCATATTAAGTAATTGAGACTCTGAGCTTTTATTTCCTTAAACAAACCACCCGGGAAGTTAACAGCAAAGCTGACATTAGGGCCCAGCTCTGCTGATTTTCAGCTCTTCGTGCATCACCAGAACCTCTGCTTAATTCATTTGTGGCTTCATTTCCCAATCCATTGTGACTACTATCCAAACTCTTCCATGTGGCTTAAGTGCTGCATTATCTGGACCCAGCCTCGCTGAGATCAATTGTCCATGCCCAAGTAAATACTGTGTTTTCTAATTCCCCAACTTCCTGCCCATATCCACACAGCTTCAGTTCTTCCCGTGTGTTTGCTCTTCTATCAGAAAGCAGCAGCACTCCATGGTCTGGCTACCCTTCCTCATTATTCACTTCTAACCGAAGCTGGCTCCCCAAAACGATCAGGGCTAGTGCCTGTTGGGTGAAATTCTCCTCCAGATTCTTTTGGAAGCCTTTTCACTGTTACCATATAGGTTTGGGGCTTAGTGTTTTCTTTCCCTAGTAAACTGTGAGGTCTGAGAGGCCATGAATCATCTTTACCTTCTCAAAAGCCTTGCAAAGTTTGAGGGCTGAGCTTGTATTTACTGTCCCAGCATAGGATGAAAGCAAGAGCCCCTGGCTTCTCACGGTCAGTGACTTGAGGCACATTGGATTGGTGAGTCACTGGCTCTTTATACTCTTTGAATCCACGTTTGCACTGGCTGCTCTCTCTGTTTCTGGAACATTCTTACTTCAGGTTGTCTTTACAGTGAGGCCAGACCTGAACTCAAAGTTACAGTTACAGTCTCACTCCCCCACTCTGCTCTACTTCCCTTCTCTTCAGGGTGTCTATCAACTTCTAATACACCAGTAGACATTACTAGACTGTTCGCTGACACCTTCTTCTGCTAATACATAAATACTACAACAGGTTCTGGCCCTTTTCCTTTAAGAATGTATCTTCACCACCAAGACAATGTCAGGCATGTGGCAGATTTTTCAAAATAATTTAGACACAGGGGCTGGACTTACAGCTTAGTAGTTAAGAAAACTGGTTGCTCTTCCAGAGGACCCAGGTTCAGTTCCCAGTACCCACATAGCGGCTCACAACCATCTGTAGGTCCAGTTCCAAGAGATCTGATTACTCTTTCTGGCTTCTGTGGGCACCAGGTGCACAGACACACATGCAGATAAAACACCCATACAACCAAAATAATAACAATTTTTTTAAAAAAGACAAAAAAAGTAAGGGTATTTTCTCAGAATGAACAAGCATTATTAAAACCGTATTTGATAAGAAATTCAGCAAAAGAAATGGAAACATCTGTATGGCTTCTAGTTCATTTGTTTGAATTTTAAAAATGGAAATAAAAACACAAAGTTTCTATTGTTTGTGTTCCACACAAAATGTCCATTAGCAAGAGTAATAATTAACCCCTGCTTTATACTGTTATTTTTTTCAAGAAGAAATCAGTGTGATACTCAGTAACTGAGCCAACCCAGGACCTATGCTGACGGTGCAAGTCTCTTGGCATATGGTGAGACTTTCTGAGGTTCCCAATGACTTGGAAAAACCTCTTTTCCCTACTGCCCCTAGCACACAGAGCCGGCCTAGCTAAGTCCAACTAATTTGTGGACAGTTCCTATAGCTAACAAAACCATGACAGTGAGTACTAGCCCAACACCCACCTTCAGATTCAAGGATAAAGAAATTCAAGGGCAGGGAAAGAAAATTCAGTTACAATAAAAGCTAATATACTAATTTCCTGCTCTCATGGTCTTGGTTGATGTTCAACTAACTACAGCTGCTCAGAGGCAACAAGACTTTAAGTTACCAATGGATGGCATTTCATCTGCCTACTACACCCTTTCAGCAATTTCTGCTACAGTTCTGACCACCTCAGACAGCTTTTCATAAAGCTATTTTATGAATTCTTCCAGTACCCATATTTCACTTATTAAATATATTTACTTGACCTCTCCTTAATCAATATTTTACAACATAAAACAATATCAGTATCATCATTGTTATTTTAGTCAATATTGATGCTGTCTCTGCCACCAATGTTCTGACTAGTTGTGTCTAGTAACTAAGCAAGCAAGATCTGATCTTTTTAATTCTCCAGTAGAGTGATGGCTCAATACCTCTGATATGGTCCAACGTGTGAGTAAGAAATCTGATGGAGTAAATTTAAGTACAATCCTAGAAACAGCATCTGTATAACCAGGGGAGAAAATCAACCCCAGGGAAGTATAAGACTGATCTTCCACAGGTCACTCCTGTGTCTCTACTAACACAAAAGATGAGAATTTTCTCTGCCATAAATGTGGCTATCATTCTCAGTTCGTGGAATGTCTGATTTCTGTATTCTCCCAACACTCTAAATTACCAAATGACTATAAAAATTTGCAGCCTTGGCATTATAAGTTACCTTGAGTGCCTGTGCTTTTATGATGGAGCTGAGTTTTCAAAGAACTTATTTACAGAAGGAATTTTGCTGCTAGATTTCTAGTTCCAAGTATATAAATTCAGAGTGTGTCAAGATTTTGTTTCAGGGCTTGGGATATACCAGCACAGTAGTGAAATGCTTACCAAGCATGTGTAAGGTGCTGTGTTCAATCCCTAATGCTTCAAACAAACCCAACCAAAAACCCCAACTCATCAAACATATGTTGCTGACTTTTAACAAAATTAATAATCACATTGGGAAAGAAAGCTTAAGTAACCTCTGTATTTGTCAGGGTTCTCAGAAGAACAGAACTGATAAAATGTATGTATGCATGTATGTTAAAATGAGTTTATTAGAGTGGCTTACAGACTGTAGTCTGGCTAGACCAACAATAACTAGCTCATGATGGACAGCCCAAGAATCCTGTAGTTGTTTGGCTCACAAGGCTAGATATCTCAGCTGGTCTTCAGTAAGCTAATACCAGTGAAGGGATGCCTCATCATTAGGATAGATGAACTTGCCCATAAGGATGAGAGCAAGCAGGCAAAATGCAAAAGCTTCCTTCTTCCATGTCCTTTTAAGTTGGCTGACACCAAAAGGTGTGGCCCAGATTTATTGTGGTTCCTCTGACATCAAATGATCTGGATTGAGGGTTTATCATCATACCGTAAATAATCCAGTCAAGAAAAATACCTCACAGGAATGCCCAGTTGCTTGGGATTTTGTTAAGTCCAGATGTAGCCAGGTTGACTACAGATTGGTCAGATTAACCATCACAGCTTCTCCTGCTAAAGTTATTATCATTAAACAAAAATACATATGGCAGCAAAGAGTAAGTTCAGGGCAAGAGAGATGGCTCAGGGGGTGAGATCTCCTTTCAAACCTGACCACCAGCGTTTGATCCTCAAAGACCCACATGGAAGAAGTGAGGAACAACTCTAATAAACTGTTCTCTGACCTTCACACATGGACAGTAGCACATACATGACCCCACGTCCACACACACACACACACACACACACACACACACACACACACACACAAATAAATAAACAAATGAAACAGAAGTTTTTAAGTTCAGTTTCATGCAATTAACATTGGTGCTCCTGATTTTCCCATCATGCCCTAATATTCAGGCAGTGATTTAGTTTTGTTTTGTTTCCTTTAGTTTGGTTTAGTCTTGCTTATGTATTTCCGTGATAATAATGTGTTTCTATGAGTGCTCAGCAAATCTGTTGCCTGGCTTGATGTGCAGCCCATCCATCGCCGCTATTTTTGTGTTAGAGAGATGCCCTCTGAGAAATAAAAGCGTAGCTCTCCAACTGTTTGGGTCTGTGTAAAGCTAGCTTATTCTTGGAAAAAGTGAAATTTCCTCTTTGTTTCTTAAACACTATACTTTGAAGTATGTGTCTTCTAGAAACCAGTGTGTAATAAAGAATGCTAGAAAATTAGAATTGGAATGGTGATCAGGCTTCCTGAAAGTTACAAACTTAACTGTAAGAACTGAAAATACATGTGCACATACTAATAGCAGAAGGGATTCCATTGTCAACTTTCAAGTATTAGACCACAGCCCCGGACTCAATTTCCCTCTCCTTCATACCCTTTGAATTAGACCGTCACTAGAAGCCTCTGATGGAGATCAACTACCACTGCTTCCTACAAGACCTCCCGGCCACACCCTTAACTGATACCAGAAGTGACTTCCTGAAGCACAAATCCAACTGAATGATGACTTGACCTCACATACCTCTGCCAAAATTCTTCAGTAGCTTTCCTGACTTTCAGAAGAACATTCAAATGTTTTACACGCACAAAACAGGATTTTTCTGACAATATTGCAGTCTGTAACTTTCTCTCCATCCTTCATACCACACACTTCTATAAAAACACCCTGGAAGCTAATTACAAAATGCCCCACAATCTGCTATACTTCTATTTTGAAGATTTGATCATTTTTTTTAAATAAAATTTCATTTGAAATTACCATTCAATGAGTCCTCATTTGATAGAATATGGAACTAAAGGGACTGATTCATGATTTTTTTTCTAAACCATAAATTCTCTAAAGTAATGAGCCATGTTATTAAAGATAACTGGGCATACTGGCATACACCTGGAATCCCAGAACTCAGGTAGTTGAAAGAATAGGATCACAGCAGGCTTGAAGCCAGCCTGAGCTAGGTGATAACCTCTAGACCAGCCAGGGTTGATGTAGTAAGGCCTAGGCCAGCCTAGGCTGTGTGGTAAGTTCTAGAACAGCCAGGCCTATGTGGTAAGTCCTAGGCCAGCCTGGGATATATAGCAAAATCCTTTTTTAACCATTCCCATCGGAAAAATATTACAGATGATGAAACTGTATAAATAATTGTTGAAAACTGATTTACAACACATGTCCTTTTTCAACCATGCCGTTGAAAATTTTTTTCTGAAACACATACCAAATCAATTTTTATATCTTTCAAAACAATCAAGGTAAAATACTCAGATTTTTTTTTACAAAGAATAAACTGTAGATAGCACTGTGCATTAAATTGAGCTCACTACTGAGTTGACAAGTCTCCTGAATGTGAGGAAAACAATATCCATCTTTTCCACAGAACACAACAGTATTCAGACAGTGAGTGCTTAGTAGAATGTTGAAAGTTACTTTAATATGTTTTACTTTTTATAGATAGAAAATATGTTTGTAATATCTGATTTCTCCTTTAATAATGCCAACATCTCAAATGGTTTGATAAACTTTGAAAAAATCCCCATGTTTAAATAATAAAATAGAGAATTTACTATCAGTCTTAAAAGATTTATTTATTTTTATTTATACACATGTGTTATATGGGCCTATGAATATGTGTGTGTGTTGTGGAATATTAGCTTAAGAAGTCTTACATTCATTTATGCTGTGGAATATTTGTTTAATGATGCAAAGATTATTGCATTCTTTTATGTTGCATTTATTTAACTCTGTAAAGCTGTGTTACTTTGCTTGCCTGAAAGACCTGAATGGTCTAATTAAGAGCTGAACAGCCAATAGCTTGTCAGGAGAGAGAAATAGGTGGGGCTGCCAGGCAGAGAGCAAAAAGAGAGCAAGGAGAGGAAGGAGCGAGAAAAGGAGGAGAGGAGGATGCCAAGGGCCAGCCACACAGCCACACAGCCACAGAGCCAGCCACGGATTAAGACGGAAAGAAAGATATATAGAATAAAGGTAAAAAGACCAGAGGCAAAATGTAGAAGAGAAATGGGTTAATTTATGCTATAAAAAGCTGGCTAGAAACAAGCCAAGCTAAGGCCGGGGAATTAATACGTAAGAATAATTCTCAGCATATTTGAAGGGGGGAGGTTTGGTAGCATGCCACCAAAGATTAAAAATACAATTACGTGTGTGTGTGTGTGTGTGTGTGTGTGTGTGTGTGTGTGTGTGTGTATCCACAAAACCCAGAATAGAGCATTTTATTGCCTGGAGCGTCATTTAGTGTTGTCTGTTACCGATGTAGGAGCTAGGATCTGGACCCTACTCCTCTGATAGTCAGTGCTCTTAATCCTCAAAGCATCTCACCAGACCCACATTTACTGGTCTCACCATGGAGAGTATGCACATGGGGGAAAAACAGAGACGCAGATCCAAAGGAAGCCGGGAGAGAGAATCTTTATCAAGGAAATACCTTCAATAAAACAGGCTGACGTTCTCTAAGTACTTCACAGAGCTTTACAACTGGGCCAACATTTGAAAAGAACAAAATGAGAAATCCACGACCATTAAGTTAGAAAATATCAGAAAAGAAGTAGTTGGGGTGGGGAGAAAGACAGAGAGAAGGGGAAGGAGGAGGATGGGAGAGAGGGGAAGACTGGTACGAAAGCAAGGATTGTAAAGTGTGTCCAATGCCCTGAAGGTAGCTGTACATATGCACGAAGCTGGCACTGTTCCCAGTTCAACCCATGAGGCTGCTGTAATTCTCACTCACTAATAGGAAATAGGCTTACTTACCCTGATGAAAAAGAAATCCCTTAAACTAAATATTAAGACATCCTGGATTTCAACATCTCCCTCATTTCTGACAGTACAAATATTTATTTTTACTATTAATCTTAATAAATCTTGGAGTTCTGCCTGGTGGGGACACAAGCAGCCTTAGAGCCGTCCTCCTCCGGATTAACGTCATGCAACTGACAGTCTCCTTTCTGATTCAGTCGTAAAGAGAAACGTTGACTTTGAGACCAGTAAATCATTTTAGTTTTCGTGTTGCCCTCCTTTCTTACACAATACATCCAGAACTGAGCCCTTTTCCTGCAAAAAATGGTGTCCTTTTAAAGGTGGGTATAAAAGGGGTTTCAGGTCATTTGATACTGAGTCCACTACACTACAGTGTAACAGCAAATTGCAATAAATTGGAAAGGGTCTGTGGAAGAAATCCTGAGTCTGATATTAGTGACTAAGAACTATTTTACCTTTTTTTAAAAGCAAAAGAATAAACTTGTATATAATTTGGTTAAAATCTAACAAAATATAGCCATTTTTATTGATTTTCTTTCTTCCCTGTCAAAAAAAATCTTCTTGGCTTTGGATAAAATGTTCTATATTCTCTCTCTCTCTGTGTGTGTGTGTGTGTGTGTGTGTGTGTGTGTGTGTGTGTACATCTTAGAAATAAGTTGCAAACCTTTAATTCATTAGATATGGTTTTAAAACCAATAACCAGATGAAAAAGATTAATTTCAGTGAGCACTATTGAGAATTAATGCCTCTTAGAGAACTGCCATGTTTAAAACCAGCTTTATTCATTGAAAACAAGCCTATACAGATGTATTCTAAGGATTTAATTTTATAACAGATATTTAAAGAAAATATTTCTCCCACATCGTTGCATTTGATCAATGCATAATCTTCAGAGATTTTTGGAAGCAAATATTAATTTTATGAAAGAAAAACTGTCTGCACATCTTATCGCAGGCATCAGCAAACACTGAAGTGGGAGAAGCCTTTTTCCTTGACTTTCTCCTGCTCTGCTAAATCAACTAGGTGATTCTTTCTGTAAAAATGTAGGCAAAATCTTTTGGTTTGGGAATAAGAGCCCTCCAAGAGCTAGTATCACAGAGATCAGCTAAGGACAACGTTTCTTGTGACTAGGTGGACATTATTTTGGCAATATTCAGACCAGCTCTGGCTTAGAGTAGGAATAGAGATTTTTTTGAAGGACATAGGAGAAAACAAGAATCCAACCAAAGTAAACCCACGTATAGCTTAACTGCTTCACTCACTGAGGAAGCAAACCCACAGTTTAGGGCTCTTAAGAGCTTGGATCTCCACACTGAACATTATTTGGGGTGTGGTGGAGGAGCAAACAGACAGGGTCTCTCTATGTAACCCCGGCTGTCCTGGAACTAACTATGTAGACCAGGCTGGCAGAACTCACAGAAGTCTACCCGCCTCTGCCTCCCAAGTGCTGGGATTAAAGGTGTGTGCCACTGTGCCCAGATGTGCTGTATCATGACAGTGTGCATTTGTTAGATGTATCCAGTCCATACACATGAACTACTATTGTATATGCACATATTAAATAACACCATTGTATTATTAACTACAAATAAGCATATTTTATAGATATACATCTCATTATTAGGAATACATTAGAATTCATTAAAGTTTTTAAAGCATACTCCCCATTAATTTGCTTTTGATGCTAACAAGCACTAGCAATTACATTTTCCAATAATGTGATCTAGGAATCTTTGGTGTTCTCCAATATCCACTAGCAAATATACATGGTTAAATTTTTTAAATATAAATTTGAGAAAAAAAAAACAAAAACGTGATCTCTGTATAAAGGTATAGATGCTAACAAAGAAAGGCTGGTGTAGGAATAACCTTGAACACACACGGACAGGAAGCCCAAGTGCAAGAAAGAGGACACTCATCACTGGTATTGGAACCTACAGGTCTAGACCCTGAACTTCTCCAAGCAAGCAAAACAAATGAGCACTTTGCTCCTGCTACAGTTTTCCTTCCAGCACGCTTTCATTGATGTCATATTTTTGTTCTCACAGCAACCCTACAATAGACAAAGAAGAACTGTTATTCATCCAGAGCTGAAGGAAGCAAGAGGTGAGGTCAAGCAACTTGCTCACAGGCATAAAGTCGAGATTCAAAACAACGGCTCTAAGAGCAAGACTACACTTCCTGTAGATGCACTGAACACGTGTGTCTCCAACACTGTATTCATCTTGCAACATAATGTTCGTCCTACACTAGCCAAAGCACACATGAGAGTGTCATTTGTTTTCATGTAATAGCCGTAGGGTGCTTGGTTTTAAGACATCTTTCAACCTCCATTTCTGCTATTTTCTTGGCCAGCTTGAGAGCATTTTTGTAAACCACCATGGTTTGTGGATGTTTTTTTAACAGTTTTAATGTATAATTAATGATATAATGTTCTCCTTACTAATAATTATGAGAATAGAGTCAGAGTGGTGCTATAAAATGGTGTAAGTCTCTCCCAGACCCCTGGGAGACTGACACCTGTGGATCTTAAATAAGGTGAAGAAGTGGACCAGAAGAACAGAAAGGTTGCCAGTGCCCCAACTCCTGTATGTAACGTAAACATCATGGGACCAAAAGATGGGAGGGTTTCAGCGGGGCATCAAGAGCAAGAAATCTTGCCCTACTTCTCATTGGGCATTCAGAGAAGGCTTTGCAGCAATTGGGCCAGTACCAGTGACTGAGGAGTTATCAACGCAGAATAATGCAGCACACTTGAGCAGAGAAGGAGGCTGAGCTAACTGCTCTGTGTTCTTCATCTCCTCTGTGGTACAGGAGGGACCTGGGATTTCTTCTGTGCCTCTGAAGCGGAAGTCAGAAGTAGCTGGGGGTCTAGGTGGGGAACATGCCGATGGTGTGGGGAAGGTAGATGATAAACAAGGCTCAGAGGAGCCTGTAAGATACTAGAACCAGCAGGAACCTCCCAGTAAGTGAGGTTGGTGACTACATCAGCAGCACAAAAAGGGGCCCTGACACCTGACTGGGAGGTCCACTGTGATGGAAGAGTGGCAGGAACCAGAGCAGCCAGCGCTTGTCAGAAGTCAGTACAGCGGCCCTGCAGCCAACAGCAGCGGGAGAATTAGGGCCGCTTCTCCCATGCCAGTGCTCTCTGGCTATCAACACTTGCCCTGAACGTGGGTGGTGAAAGGGAGAGCTAGGGACTTCTGTGAATTCATCAAGAGGCCAGTGAAAAAGGATGCTAAATGCTATAAGTTTAAGGATAAATTTTCCCACACTGTGTAGCACGCTTAGCATGGGGTAGAAGAGGACCGAGTGAGCAAAACCACACCAGCCATAAACTAAGGACGTAGTGATGGGTTTGCACATCTGAGATTTACTACATTTTTAAACCGCTGCAGAACCAATGAACATTTGACATTTAGGAAGTAGTTATTTTAAACTTAATGCACATTAATAATCTTCTCCTTTTAAAATACAGCATTTGTTCTGGCCTCTGTTAACTCATTTGTACACAAAAACAAAGAAACTACATCTTTTTGCACCAAAGTAAACTCTACAGAATGGCAATAACATACCGATTCACTCCAAATAGAGTTGAAAGAGTATGCTTATTTAAAAGTGCTTTCACGGGAGAGGAGGTGAACTACCCTGAGAATGTGAAAGGGGGAGAACTGGCCCTGCCTCTTGCCCATCATTGCGAGGGATGAACTCGCCAGGGCAATGCAGGAGAGCTCAGCCTGGTGGTGAGGACAACGGAGAGCCGGCAGGCTGCCCAACCCTGCAATTACCCAGACGGAGAACCAGGGTTATGAGTTGGCCCATCCCAACATCCACCTCATCTGTGATCTCCTGGAGCATGTGAAGGGACTGCTCCTGCAGACCCAAAGCTGCAAGATTTCCAAAACACAGGACAACAGCAGGATAACCCAGAGGAGTTCCAGTGAGGGCCCAGCATCCATAGTGTAGCCAAAACCAGAGCCCTCGAACCAGACCACTGACTCTCTGCAATGAACACTTGCAAGTAAAGATGTATGGATAAAAGGGTTTACTGTGTGACTCACTGTCATTCTACAACTTCCATGACAAGATTGATTTTTCTTTTTTCTTTTTTTTTTTTTCTTAAACTTTATTTTATTTTATTAGGGGGAGGTTGCAAGGGCAGAGGGCTGATACAAAGGGATGGGAAATGAATGGGATGGAGACACATGATATGAAAGACACAAAGAATAAATAAAGTAGAAAGCTAAAAAATATAAATGAACACAAATAAAAAGTGCTTTCAAATCACTTTGCAAATATAATACAATATAAATAATTCTGTATTTTTCCAACTGTTCCCAAAAGAAAATCGGGGCCTTGTCCTACTCTCTAGAGGTCAAGACAGAGTTAGGCAAAGAACTCCCTCATGTTCTGTTACATTTCCTAGTACCTATTGACCGAGCCAGATGTTGGCAGGTATAAAACCGGAGACAGCTGGTTATCTAGCCCCTTAGGGCCAAATGCTCTAAAAAATCACTTTTGTAGCACACATCCTGATTCTGAATCTCTAAGCTAATTATCAGGGTTGTGATTCTCAACCTAATCATCTGTACTATGCCTCCAGAGTAAGATGAAATCTAAGAATTAACACTTAGTATGCAGAACTGTACACAGACAAAATGCAGATGGCCCACACAGGTTTAAGTCATTAAGGCAGCTTCTTTCCATGTGTGTGCTTCTTACGTTTGTGAAATCATCAAAGCTGTTCACTGAGCATCTATTGCAGGCACTTCACGTCAGAGAGACACCAGAACATATAAATGTAACCCGTTTCTTACTCCCTGTTGAAGCCAGAATTTACAATAGTAAGCAGTCAAAGAGGTAGCTGTATGCTATATAATTGTTCCTGTGCAGAAGACAAATTAAAAACCAGTAATAACGCAGGCATAGGATTTCCACAGGAAATGATAGGTGATGAGAGCTGTGCCAAGGCATTCTTCTAGTCGAAAGACTGAAGTCAGCACTATTCTGCTTGTATAGGGGAGAATGAAAGCATATGGCTTGGCAAAGAAGACTATGGGATTACCCTGGCTGTGGAGAACAATTGCAGAACCTTGGAAGGTATACAGGGAAGGAAGAGTTTTTAAAATTCTGAGTAGTGTGAAATGGGCAGGTCACAAGATATAGGTAGTCCCTTATATGTCCCTGTTGTCCTCTCTTTGATAGGCAGGACAGCACAGTAATTAAGGGTTTGAATGATATTAATTACTGGTCAACAGGGCTACCTACCTCTAATGGACTTCCACAGTGTCCACGTGTTAAATGGGAATTAAAGTACCTTTATTGAGCTGTCATAGAAATTTTTTAACTGGCATGGAGGGTGTATTTTTCCTGCCTACCTTACGACACGGAGAGACATGAAACTTACTCTTTCTAAGATACAGATGAGACCTCAGCAAATCAAGAAGCAACAAGCAGGAGCCTTAATCTAGGAGAAGTGTGATTGTGCCTTTACTAAATGGAATCGTTCATGATAATTTCATTGCTAACTATGTTAGCTCCACTTCCCCTGAATTAGTACCCTCCATCCCTCCACGACGGGTGGAACATTCGCTCTCTCGTGACTAGGAGGTGATAGTTGAGATCTGAAGCCAAGTTGACCTGATGTGAGACTAGCATCACCCACCCTGTGACAGTGGCTCAAGAAGCCCAGAAAAGTGAGGCGTGCAGATGTCTGTGAGAGAATATGTTTAATTTACAGTTCGGAGCTACGCAGTCATCATCCTTTACAGAAAAACCCATTCCTTCAGACACCTTTGCCCTCCACTTTTTGAAACTACACACCAGTCTAGAGGACTTTTCTGGGAAGTTGCTGTGACAATATTATTGGGAAGACAGAAAAGGGTGTTTGTTTACTCTCCAAAGATAGACCAGCAACAGACCAAAAGCAAGGCTGCGCCCCAAGTACAGTTTGTTGGATCAGGGAGTTTCTTGTGAACAAAGGGTTATTTAAGGAGCAAGAAAGACTCAATGGCTGCTGCAGCACAAAAAGCCTATGTGAGCATGGACAGTGCCAAAAAAACCAATCCCCCTGGCCAAACTCCCAGATGCCCCGGAAGGCCAGAGTGTGTCTCTTTGGACAGCTGAGCTGCTCTGAGCCTCTTCCAGGCAGCTGTGCTCCTCTACTTCTTCTAGCCTGTTCAGCGGGCCTCTTCCTTGGAAATCCTACTGCTAGGGCTGGAGAGATGGCTCAGTGGTTAAGAGCACTTGTTGCTCTTCCAGAGGACTAGAGTTTGGTTCCCCACACTCATATCGTGGCTCACAACTGTCTGGCCTATCTGGGCACCACACACATGGAGCATTTACTCATTCTTACAGGCAGGCAAAACACTCATATATAAAATGAAATAAAATAAATCTAAAACAACTTTAAGACTGTACTATTTACGTGCCTTTGGGGAACAAGAAGCCTTGTGTGTCTGGTCAGTTTCAGGGACTTCCTAAGTCTCCTGGGTTGTTTACTTTCTGAGTCTTAATGAGCCTTTCTTTATAATTTCCTACTTTATAATGTTTTAGTTCTTAATGGACTTCTTAATGAGCTTTTAAGAAAATAGATACACAACAGAGGTTTAGTGTTGACAATCTTTCTATTCATAATGAGCATCCAAACCATATTTCACGCAACGTGTCTGAGCAGATCCTAGGTGAACAGAGATCTCTGGGTCTCTTTGAAACATTAAGCAAATTTACCAAAAGCAAGTAAGCAAGTGAGTAAATTAACAAGACCATAAATCACACACACACACACACACACACACACACACTATGTAAACAACTTTACCTTAGTAATAGGCAACAAAACTTGAAACTCAACTATTTATAAATCATGACATACTTTCTATTCTTCCACATATTTTTTCAACCACTTCATCAATGCCAAAAGTTGAAAACATTCATGAGCTAAAAGACCAGGGCACCAAAAGCTAAGTAAGAATGCATTACACTACTCAGTTGGAGATCTGCCTGAGCAGACAAAAGTTCAAGTCTGACCATATAAATTCACTCCCTAAAATCCACATAAAGATATATGGAAAGAACAGACTCCACAGAGTTGTTCTCTGACTTGCACACACACACACACACACACACACACACACACACAAATAATTATTACTCACTTTTTTAATTTGGAAAGAATATATTACACTGTGGCAATGCCCCGCAATTGAAACAATGATAATGTAAATGTTTCTTTTACGGAACTAGGAAATAAACCATAAGAAACTTTTAAATAAGTTGAAACCTGCATCTCAAATATTCCTCATTATGTGAATGATGGGTAAATAATATGTAATAAAGTAATTTTTCCTTTTCTGGTTCAAGTATTACTTTAGCTGCGAGGAAATGGGAGAAAGAAGAGTCATAACTTACTTTATTAAGAATTGAAACTTTACAACACATATTTCAAATTCTAGATAAATTAAAAGTAGAGTCAGGTAGAGCACATCATTACATCTCTCCAACATCCTCATTAAATTTCACTTCAATGGGGAATTCCATCATTTTTTCCTCCAATTTTCCCATTATTCTTGTATTTTATACCAATGCCAGTGATAATCTGCTACTAATTCTTGAGAATCTTAAGCAAACTTCTTAATTGTTTCTAGTTTTTCTATACAATTACTGCTTTTTGCATGAATTATCGACTGTTCCAAAACAGACCCCGGGTGACTACTTGGCAAAAATCAACAAGCAAAGCTGAAGTCTAAAGTTCTCTCTCGGGCATCTGTGCAGCAAATTGTGTTCTTACAGCAACTCAGCTATCTAATTTTTCAAATCTTTCTGGAATAGCAAGTGGCAAATTAGTGGATCTGTTATATGAATGCTATCTGCAAGTTACTTACACTACAACCTTACTTCACATTCAAGTTCTGTCTGGAGGTAATTGACTTAACAAGCAAGTATTTATCACACTTACTGCTAGAAAACATTAATTACCTTTGATCCTGCAGAACCTCACACCCACAGATGGTAAGAAAATTTGACCGTCTTAAAAAGTTGCTTAGATAATTAAAATGGATATTGTATTAACAATTCCTTAGTAGCAAATGTTGTGAATGTAGGACTACCACAAACTTGAGTATTCATTTCTTGAATTTGAGACAAAATATATAAATCATTTAGCATAAATTACAACATCCCACAAAAATACTAGAGAGTAAAATTAAGACAAAGTCAATAGTTTGACCTCTCCAAAACCAATGAGGTTAAAACAGTTTTAGAGAACACAACTGCCATCCTGTGTATATGTGACCTAAGTGCTGGCAGGCATGGAAAACATCCATCCTTTATTTTAATGTCTAAGATAAAGACCACATGATCATTAATTTTTGAAGTATCTAAATATTGTTTAACATTTAAGATTCACTGATAAAGGTAAGAAGTAAAAACCTATTTTATTTCAAGTTTTAGGACACTTATGAACACAGATCAAACAATAGACAGTATGTAATCAAAGCTAGGCATCATCCTGATGTTTCAGGGTGTGCATTTTTGTTATGGAAAATCCTATAAGCAGATGCTGGCAGGCAATGTTTCTTAACTAAGGAAAGAGAAAATTTTATATGTAAGGGTGTGTGTAAAATACTGTTGTACTGGATTCCACCAAACTCTGTTATGTCCATCTCCCATGTTGCATCTTCTCCAGGCAATTTTAGTGCAGCTTTAGATTGTATGTAATTTATGTTCTACTTACTTGTTCATTTAAGAAACTGATTCACATAGAAAAGAAGCTCGTGCTGCATCTAAGCTGACTGCAAGCATCTATTATTTCATAGATTCTGAAGACTTTTCCGGATGCCAAGAAATATTTTTCCTCAGTACCAAGTAGATCATTTTTGAATATTTACATCTCTCATGGAAGCATCACATACCCATAATGCATCACATATTCATCATGGAACTTGATTTTAATATGCAAATCTCTGTAAATATGGATATTTAAATCTTGCGGCAGGTTTCCCATAAGCAGAACATATCTATAATGCAACTTGATATTTGCCTAATACCAAAGTACAGCCCAAAAAGTTAATGCTAACCATCTATTGGTAATGCTCACTAAAGGAGCCTTCTCCTACCATACTGAAAAGGCCAGAGTAGGTATATCCTGAGTAGCATCCTAAACTAGAAGTTTTCCTAGAACAAAAGATAAGGACAATTCAATCTAAATTCTGACTGGCAAGAATATGCTTACCTCTTGGCCCTTCTTAACTTAAAAGAAACACAACTGAGCTAAAAACATCAATTAACAAATGTTTAGTGAGTCTCTATTGTGTATAACCTTCCTAGTTAACACAAGAAGCAAGATATTTTCATGATAATGTTGTTATCACTCTAACTAAAGAGATGAATGTAAATTATACAGTAGATATCAGTAATATTCTAAGGGAAAATGGTGAGGACTAGCAGAGAATTGTAGAACTGGGCATGATGAGATGGAAGTGATAAGCACGTTGTAACTAAATAACTGCATTTGTAGGATGAGAAAAGTGGAAGTTGACTAATTACTAACTTGAGCTGGAGAGTGACTGCATTAAGATACAGAATATAGGCACAAAAAATGTCAAGCCAGGAAATATAATGGCTTAAATTCACTTTGTTGTTTTTCTCTTTAATATCAGATCTTGGGTACTTTTTATCAAATCAAATATGCCCTGGAAAATACTTCTACTAGGGAGGTACATCCCCTGACCCAAAGGACATTTTGAATACAGCCATTCTTCATTGTCCTGGAAAGGAGTTGGTTCCAAGACCCCGTGGATACCAAAATCCAAAGCTTCTATAGTCCTATATATAAAATAGCATAGTATTGAAATATATTGAGTCCACTCTAGATTACAGGTAATATTTCACATGGTGTGAGTATGATGTTAATAGTTGTGATATCATTGATGGGATAATGAAAAGAAAATGTCTATATAAACTCATTACAAACAACTTTTTGATTCTCAACTATTGTCTATTGACAGGTGGTAAAACACATGTAGGCAGATGCAAGACGTGGCTCCTTCGGTTTGTAGTCCATAGACACAGAGTCCCTCTGGAAAGAGGGACAGCTGCTAAATGTGTTTTAGATGAAGTTGCCAGTGGTGCCTCTAAGGTGATTTAGCAACCTTTACTAATCTGTGGTTCATTATCATATAGATGATAAGTGAATCAGTAGAGAAAAATACCATTGTCCAATGAGGGAATACAGAATGAATCAGACCTGTAGTTATCCACATTTAGGGGCCCACAGGAGCAACGGGTGGGAAAAAAATATATGAGACAGAGAATTTGTGAACCAAAAGAGAATAGTTTTAAGAAAGTGAGTCTCATCATTTCTACCTGCTGTTGTCCAAAGGTCAACAGTGAGAACAGAAAAACATATTCATATTGTGTTGAGCAACCAGGTCATTTGAACCACTGACAGTGTAAGTAAGAAACAAGGGGGAGACCATGTTTTTTTCATTTTTCTAACAAGAAAGATTTAAAAGCTTAAAAACCACCTTAGAAATATAGGCCAAACCTGAAAACAGCAAAGAAGAAAGATCCAATATTCACTGCCAAGACAGGAATTAGGTTTTTCCAGACAGGGGTGAGCACTCCAGTGAGTGGTGACTGCGAAGCTTGTGGTAGTGAGTGGCCCAGCAAGAGTGCTCAGAGAGGAAGAGCACTTATTGCCGAGCCTGACAATTTGAGTTCTGTGTCCATAACCCACATGACTGAAGGAAAGGGCCAACTCCTTCACTTTGTCCTCTTATGTTCATGGAGACCAGGGCATGTACACACCCCACCCAAACATACCGTAAATATTAAAATGTAATTTTAACAAATTCTATGAGGGGGTGGGGATTTAGCTCAGTGGTAGAGCGCTTGCCTAGCAAGCGCAAGGCCCTGGGTTCGGTCCCCAGCTCCAGAAAATAAATGAATGAATGAATGAATGAATGAATGAATGAATGAATAAATAAATAAATAAATAAATAAAATAAAAAAATTCTATGGTTAAAAAACATCCTATAGTATCATTTAAAGCCATAGCTCCTTCAATCTTACACACATACACACATACACACACACACACACACACACACACACACACACACACACATCAGACTCATCCTCCTAGAACCATACTATCTAGTAGAATTAAGGCAAAGATTAACAGGTTGTCCCAATAGGCCCCATTTGTACAATACATACTGTGTAATCTCCCTTTGAGAGTTTGGGATTCCTCTCCTGGACATAGGAAAGAGCTCTCCTGATTAATCTAAGAACACGGAGCTTAGCCTATGATACAGTCCTTCTTGGCTTATGTTGTATAGCAGTTTCCTGCAAGACTGAAAGAGTCCCTCCTACAGGGATGCTTATGTAGACAGGAAGTAAACAATTCAAATTAGCTCCAGGAAGTCCCTAAAACAGAGCAGACTCACTCGGTCCAACCCTCCCTAAGAGTACATAAAAAGACTGCTGAGAATCATCCTCAGACCAAATAAGCTACAAAGAAGACTGAGATGATCCCAACTGCCTGGAAGAAGCCGGGATCAGCTGAAATGGCTGGTGGAGACTCAGACCAACTGAGCTGTTTGAAAAAGATGCTCTCCAACCCATGGGGCTGCCTTCAGGTTTCTGGCTTTTATGAGTAGTTACCCATGATGGAGACTTTGGTGATGTAGTTGTCTTGAGTCATTTCTATTTCTGTAAGTAACCACAATAAAATTAATTCATTCGCAACTTTGGACTGAATTTGGGGGCATCATTGGTTCCCTGTCTGGTGTAAGCAGATGTTTGTTTACACCTCCCCAGAAATAGCACCATACCGCAGCTTAGCTGAGAACACAAGTTGTTCCTCCAGTCTGGGATTTAGTTTCATTCTGGAATGCTGGTAGAGAAAGGGTGAATCATGTGACATCACCACATAAGCCAGGACAGTCACTTAGTATGTATGCTGGTGGCAAAAACTAATACATAGGAGAAATGGAGTCCAGCTCTGTTTGCCTTTGAATCCCTGCACATAAAACAGTACTGTGGAGCTCCGGCTTTTATTGCTGAATTGAACTAAATGGTCTAAGTTTAAATGGCCTAAAATCTTTAAAATTACTCCATCAAACAAGACAGTGCAATGTCAGGAGTACAAGGCCAGGACACAGGCAGTCAGAGTGGCAGCTCTGCTGTGGAGCTGTGTGATGAACCTTTTATCTCTCTGATATTCTCCTCACCCATATTCATAACTACCAAGTTCACGCATGTCTTTAAAGGTGAACACATCAAAAATTCTTGTGAAAGTGTTTAGTATACTTCAAAATGCTATATAAATAAAGACACATTTTATTACTCTATTGTATTTAAAGTGATTTTGTAAAGCAAAATGACCACCTTTTCCCTCCAAGGTGGCTCAACTATACTTGTTCTTTCATTCTTATTTACCCCTGCTTATATAGGGTCTATGTGAAATCTGATAAACTATTTGTCTATTTATAATGGTAGCCCTAATTTGGAATCCAGAGACTAATGGCATTGGAAAATCACACTGAAAGGAGCCACCATGTACTCTGATAGATCATAAATATGGATGACTGGAAAGTAGGATGCTTCGCTTAAGATGCAAATGAGCAAAGAATGAGATGCAGAAAGTTGTGCACCGGAGATTCAAGTCCTGATGGAAAAGTCCCTGTGGGGTCACCAGGCAAAAAGCAGCTTTCTGCTGTCACTCCTGAGCAAGGCTGTAGACACTACCACGGCCTTCCATGCAACCCTAATTGAACGGGGTTACTAACAGGAAAGAAGGCATGGCATGTGAGCATGTTCGAGAAGAGACATCATCAGCTTGTGGAGGCTCTCCAGATGAGAAGCAGTGTCAGAGCAACACCTCAGAAATCCGCAGCTGGATCGGTCTGATCAGCAGCGTGGCTGAAAAAGTGAGAAAGGAGAAGTACGGGCTGTGCAGCAAATGTAAACAGTCACAATGAGGATGCATAGATTCCAAGGAGATAAACAGTATTCTGTGATCCAGTCTTCCCTGCCTCGGCCCTCATAACTTTAGCAAAGTGCATCCCCAAAGACCCCTTCATAGTACCATTCACCTTCTGTTAAGATTCAGGTGGATTATAGTAGAATGTAGCAAAATACAAGGTTCAAGGCTGCAACAGTTCAGTTTGAAGAGAGTTGGACTGAAGAAAACAGAGGTCTATTTATTCATGCAGATATGGTAATAGTGAATAAATATGCAATCCCAAGTTTGGCCAATAACAGAAAGGAGGAGAAAATTTAAAAGTCAACGAGAAAAAATAGGAGCATTGCTATGTAAACTAAAACTGTAAAATGTATGCTGTAAGAAGTCTCAATGGAAGCAGAAAGTAACCAGAAATGTAGTTTTAGTTTCGTGCGTACTCAAATAGACTTTTTATTGCTGTGTTCGTCGTCTACATACCTCCTCTCCACTGCCTGCCTGCCACAAGTCCCTTTTCAGAACTAATGTTACAATCCAAACAGGCCGTGTTCCCTGAAATATGGCAGTAAGTGACAGAACAGAAGGCCAAGGGAAAAAAGAAACATGAGAAAATAAGAATGAGAACACAGAGTGAAAAGAAACAAGAAAGAACAAAGGAGAGTGAAAGAAGCAGATCACGTGTCGTGCGCCCCTTGTCTGTACACCTTTCAGAAATCCTGGCGTTCACTACCAGGGCTGCATGCCCGACCTGCGGGCTCAAGGACACCAGGCTGAGTGGCAGCCGTCTCTCCAGCCTGCCTTTGCTGACCCCTCTCTGGCAGCAGTATCTGCCCGAACTGTAAATTTCTCAAAGGCTGGTCATTTCATGAGGTTTCTGATACTTCCTGTTCTAGTTAAAAGATGAAATTCCTCATTATGCCGGAGCACAGGAGCTTGAGACACAAAGGCCCAGAAGGAAAATAAGCAAAAACAGAACTTCAATTCTCTTGAGAATCAGATCTCACAAACAGCTTGAAGCTCTTTTTAATAAAGGGGAAATTGAGCTCAAGAAAATGTTTAATTTACCCAAGTCACATTTACTACAAATTGATTCAAAGTACTTCACATCAAACAATCAAATTCACTTTCTTTAGAACAGATATATCAGTATATTTAGGAATCGAGATTGAACCTAGAGCCCCATGCTTACAAGGCAAGAACCCTCCCACTGAGCTACATCCCCAGTCCAGAGAACTCAGTAACTTCATTAAGCCTCGACTCTAATAAGCTACATGCAGTGAGGATCTTACCAGATAGCTATAATCTTGTTGGTCTGCTTTAAATCATACGACCTCTTTCGACAGCACATACACGATCCCTCAGAATCCACAGCCTGCATGGAGGAAAAATAATAGGAAAACGATACCCATGTGAAGAACTATCCGCTACAGAGCATGTAAAAGGGCTTGGGGGAAGGGGTAACGATGAATGCCTAACAATTACTGGACTCTTTCTATCAGCCATTTGTTGTGAAACAGTTTCCTCAGAGGATGAAACATTCCATCCTACAGCCAGGTTCCTTAGGCGGGAAGGTAAACAATTCAAAGTAGCTTCAAGAATTCCATGAAATTGACCATATTCACTAGGCTCCTCCCTGCCAGACTGAACAATAAAACTGAGTATTCCCTTCAGACCCAGCAAAGCTAAGCTGCAAAAAGACTGACGGACCAACCAGCTGCCTAGAAGAAGCAGAACCCCCCGCCCCCCAGCCCCACCGGAGCTGCCTGGAAGAGGTTTAGACCAACTGAGGCACCTGGCAAGGGCGCTCTCCAACCTGCTGAGCTGCCTGCAGGCTGGGCAGTGTGCTCCTGGGTCCCAGCTGTGGTGAGGTGTCGCGCATGCTGAGGTGGGCTTTGGTGATGCAGCTGTCTTTGAGTCATTTCTGCTCCTGTAAGCGACCCCTCACCCATATTTCTTTCAGTAACCCCAAGAGAGCTCATTGGCTCACCAACTCGGACTTTGGTGGTATCCATACGTTGCTCTGTTGTGGGATCCCTATCTGGGGTGAGTAAATGTGTGTGCTGCATCTCCCCAGGAAAAATTTTGTCACACAACATCATTGAAGATTACATCATTTATTCCTTATTATAATATTATGAGAAAAGCACTATAACTAAAAAATTCGGCACAAAATAGGAAACGATTGTCTTAAAGCTACACGATGAGTAGCTGGTAAGATGAAAGGTGGTTTCAAACTCTGTCACTTTCCAGCAGAGCCTCTGGCAACTCCTGAGTCGGCCTCACATTTGAAGTCCAGCGTCACTCCGCATTTACCAGTTGCGTTGGTTACTTTTCCATTGCTGTGGCAAACGTCACTACCGAGGCAAATGACAGAAGAAAGACCTCATGTGGGCTTATAGAGGGTTCAAGTCCATCACCTGCGCAGTGGGGAGGCAGGGCAGCAGGAACGGAAAGCTGAGAGCTCACATCCTGCACCACAGCATGAAGTAGAAAGAGAGCAAGTAATAAACATAATGGAGGTTTTTTTTAATCTCAAAGCCCACCCCTGTGGCAGACCTCCTCCTACAAGACTGCACCAAATAAACCTCCCCAAAACAGTGCCACTAACTGATCACCAAGTATTCAATGCCTGAGACTATGGGGGACATTTCTCATTCAAACCACCAAGCCAATCCTTCAGTCCACATCAGGTCCCACTCTTCTCTGAGACTAGTTTGTCTGCTTATTTCTCCTCCTTTTTCAATGTCTCTCCTCTCTCTCTCTCTCTCTGTGTGTGTGTGTGTGTAGCTTTCTCTGTCTCTCTGTCTCTGTCTCTCTGTGTGTATGTGTGTTTGTGTGTGTGTGTGTAGCTTTCTCTGTCTCTCTGTCTCTGTGTGTGTTGTGTCTGTCTGTGTGCTTTCTCTGTCTTTCTGACTCTCTCTCTTTGTGCCTCTCTCTGTCTCTCTGTGTGTCTCTGTCTGTCATCTCTCTCTCTCTCTCTCTCTCTCTCTCTCTCTCTCTGTATCAAACTTACATGGAGCTCAAATAAGTTATTAAAATAGTAGTTATTTTATATGCCCTATGATTAGTTTAACATGTATCAGCATTCTAGTGGATGTTGTAGTATACAACTATGGCCATTTCCCCTCAAAAGAAATAGCAAGACTACATTGCTTTGTTCTTTCTATGTGGCCCTTGAGTAATCTTTTCTTGAGGAAGTGCCTATTTGCTGGTCACAAAGTTCTGTGCTAGCCAAATCAAAGGTCCCATGCTATCTATGACAGGTGCTGTGCCCTTTCAAAATGCCTATGTCGCAGTAAGTGTTCCTGTTGGTTTTATGTGGCAACACAATGTTATTCACTGAGTTGGCGCTGTTACTGTGCAAGGAAAGCCATGAGGCATGACCAAACCCACTATCAGAGTTTATCAGGGGAGGTGGACAGAAGAGAATGTGCTTAGGCCTATGGGAGACATGTGCAGGGAAGGAGGGGGGGAGTCTGTGACCCGCTTTTTATGGATTCCCCTGCACATGCACATACGGGCTTATGGAGTTATGCCATGCATGCGGATAGATTTTGTGATCATGCTTCCATGTAGCTGGGGGTGTGACCAGGAATTCCAACAGTTCCACCTTAATGGAAACAAACCTGCTATGGAGTCATTTAGAATTAAATGAGGTTACAAGGCTATTGTCCTGTGATGATAGAATTGGTATAACCAAAAAGGATGAAATACCAGAAATCATTCCTCTTCAATCACATGAGGACTCAGAATGAAGTTAGTCATTAGCAAGCCAAAAAAAGATCCTAACTAGGAACCAAACAAGCGATTAACCTTGCCTCTGAAACTGTAGAAAATCTATGTATGTTGTTTAAGCCATTCAGGCTGTAGTATTTGCCCCAGCATCCTGAACTGATTCATATAATTGGTCTTAAAAATATGGCACTGTGAGCCGGGTGGTGGTGGCGCACGCCTTTAATCCCAGCACTGGGGAGGCAGAGCCAGGTGGATCTCTGTGAGTTCGAGGCCAGCCTGGGCTACAGAGTGAGTTCCAGGAAAGGCGCAAAGCTACACAGAGAAACCCTGTCTGGAAAAACCAAAAGAAAAAAAAAAATGGCACTGTGTTGTGTGAAAGTTTCCTGCTGTAAAATGTGAGTATGATATCTTCACTGAGTCTTCACTCATACTGAACAATTTTTAACTTACTGAGCCTTGTGTATGATGCTTACTAAACAAAATCAATAGCTTTTATTCCTAAAATACTTATTTTTTAAATGTGTTCTCTATTTAAAATCACTTGTCCAAGGTTTAACTGATTATTTAAGAT